>VCRD01004390.1:11886-46237 GCA_006783055.1 Trinorchestia longiramus
CTGTGTGTGTCCGTCCCATTATTTCCTATCCATTACTGAAGAAAAATTATTGAACTGGAATCAGAACGGGAATACATGTACGATAAGCATTGTTTTATAGATACCGAAGACAGCGGATTACTATTTAATACACCATTTTTTCCCATTGTAAGCTTTTTTCTCCTACACAGATATTCAGGTTCTGATAGTACTAAGGGTAGAACTAAAAATGTATTTTATGTCGTAGGTCTTTAATTCTATTACTTTTCATCCGTAAAATATCCACGGGTACTATCTAGGCCATGTTATCAGTAGATGAGATACAGAATTAGAGTTCTGTATGTATTCATGAAAAATTTTCATTCAAAACTCAATAATTCGTCGTAGATCTTCAATACATTCATCTTTATAATAATTTCCAATTAGTTAAATCTAAACCGTGAAATTTCCACGGGAGCTATCGAGTATAATATAGTATAATGTAATGAACAGAAGTCTGGTGAGTTATGAGGACACATAGAGATGTAGTCAAAATTAATGACAAATTGACTTGAGTGGCTCCCTAGCAACACTAACACCTGCAGGCGCTTGATGTATCCTTTTGTATAGCACAAAATGGGCGTGATGGTGCCCTTTGTATTGCACCTAGGCATTTGATGTAACCTTTTGTATCACACTCAGGCG
Source organism: Trinorchestia longiramus (assembly GCA_006783055.1). NCBI lineage: Eukaryota > Metazoa > Arthropoda > Malacostraca > Amphipoda > Talitridae > Trinorchestia > Trinorchestia longiramus. Next base: position 12,550 of record VCRD01004390.1, read on the forward strand.
CTTGATGTAGCCCTTTGTATTGCACCGAGGTGATTGATGTAACCTTTTGTATTGCACTGAGGCGCTTAATGTAGCCCTTTGTACTGCACACAGGGAGCGTGATGGTGCCCTGTGTATTAAACTGAAGCGCTAGATGTAGCTTTTTGTACTGCACCGAGGCGCTTGACGTAGCTCTTTGTCTTCCTTATGATCACAGTGAGGTCTTGGTCTTCCCTACTACCAGGGTGAGGTCTTGGTCTTCCCTACTACCAGGGTGAGGTCTTGGTCTTCCCTGTTACCAGGATGAGGTCTTGGTCTTCCCTGTTACTAGGCTGAGGTCTTGGTCTTCTCTACTACCAGGCTGAGGTTTTGGTCTTCATGACTCCTAGTGTCTGTCAGGGACACACAGCAAGGCAGAAGTTGTTCAGCTCCGTCATAATTGACACTAAAGAGCTATAGATTCTTGCAGTGATGGTCCGCACACGAATACCAAGCAGCGATTTCAAACAGTAGTGACAATAAAATTCAGTTTGTGGGGCTGCGTACTTCACAGATGATTTTGAAAGGAGTCTTGTACTAGCAATTAGCCTTCGGAAGGAGGACGCTACTCTCATTCTGATTAATTTGTCTGGTGATGGCACGCGCCTAAGATAGTAAACGCTTTATTTCTGTTTACTACCCTAAGCACATCTTCTCAAGTACCACAGCTAGTTGAAAGAGACATCGTGGAATTTAAAATTTCCTTCTGGCAATTTATGTAATGCCGCAAGCGGATGCAGCAAGACACACGTTGATGCGTTCAGATGCTTTTGTGTCTGTTATTTTTCTGAAACAATGTATGTTGTTTGGATACAACATTAAAGTAAGAGTTGGGACGAGGCTGGCTATCAATCTACCCGCTTACTTTTGGCCATAGGTGCATGGTAGGAAACCCTTTAAATTCCATGACCCGTTGCGGTGGGTGCGGCAGTTACTATTCTCAGTTAACACAATAATGAAGGGTGGACAGCACTAGTGGACTACTTGCATTTTTTCCCATGGTAAATATAATAAATTTTCCACGGGAAAAAATGCAAGTAGTCCACTCCCGTGCTGTCTCTAAGACAGCGCTGACAGAGGCAATTACGATCCAGTAGTTTACTATATGAAGGGTGGACAGCACTAGCGGACTACTTGCATTTTTTCCCGTGGGAAAAAATGCAAGTAGTCCACTAGTGCTGTCCACCCTTCAATTACTTGAGCCCGGTAGAGCAATACTAAAATAATCCATGATTATTTACTTTCCTTGCCGCGGTACGAGTTTTCGAGTGAGGGAACATACGATGCAGAGAACTGAAACTTGCTCTCACGGCACTCCCGGCGTCGCATTTTCACTGGTAAATTTCCAAATAAACAATGAAGAATAATGAGCTTCTACCAGCAGAAAATGTTCAGTTAAACATTGGCAGGGAGCTTGAGAGCATTCGAGCTTTGTTATTTTAATGAAAACTGTGAATGCAGCATCCATAGCCAATTAGCTTTTGCTATGACAGTAATGAATGCATTGTGCTTAAGCAAAAAATCTGATTAGCTTTGAAACATATGAGTTTCAGCTGTTAATTGAAAACTAATACGCATACACACAACACACACGCAGACAAACAACACACACGCAGATACACAACACACAAGCATACACACAAGACGCGCACAGACACACAACACACACGCAGGCGGACACACACACAATACATGCAAACATGTATCACATACGCAGACACACAACACACACATACAACACACATGCAGGCATGCATCACATGCGCAGACATGTAACACACACACATACCATACGAGTGTACAGACACCACACACAAACACAACGCACAAACAGTCACACCACACACACACACACACAACAAGATGCTAAGGTGATGCCACTGCCGGGCAGACACACACACCTAAGCTTGATGTCAACGTTTGTGCAATTGAAAACAAACATCTGTCTTCATTAACTTTTCTTCGCAACTAATTAGGGTTTGTTTATGTAAACTTTTCTGAAATACGTTAGCGATTTCATTTTATTTGTATTATTATAATTATTATTAGAGATTCTATTATCATTGTTACCGTCATCATTCTCTTCCACACATCGCTGTTACCGTCATCATTCTCCTCCACACATCATTGTTACCGTCATCATTCTCCTCCACACATCTCTGTTGCCGTCATCATTCTCCTCCACACATCTCTGTTGCCGTCATCATTCTCCTCCACACATCTCTGTTGCCGTCATCATTCTCCTCCACACATCATTGTTACCGTCATCATTCTCCTCCACACATTATTGTTACCGTCATCATTCTCCTCCACACATCATTGTTGCCGTCATCATTCTCCTCCACACATCATTCGAGGGCTGATTAATTGGGTGTAGAAACTAACAATTGTCTTTGAAGAGGTCATTGTGTGCTGTTTAATGTACTATTGTTAAGCCATGACTCTAATTGCCAATTACTGCCTCTAACTCAGTAGAAATATTAACCACTAAATGAATATCATGAGCCTGTTTAAGCATGCATGAGGATATCACAATGAATTTTAAGGTTGCAAAATGAACAATGCAGACATGAACAAATTATCTGAGCTCGCAGCATAAAGAACTAAACTGAAATGCGTGAGATGACAAGAGACTAGAAAAGACTTCATTATGAGGTGCCGAGTCTGCCGAATTAGTTAGTTATGCTTCACAATGTCCTCAAAAGAAATCATTGTCCACTACACAGCGAGAAGTGGTGTACATTTACACAAGTCTTTTCTTATAGTAATTCTGGTAATCCTTGAGGTAATCCAGGCACAGCGTGAGGTAATCTAGGCAAATTTTGAGGGTCATTTATGCATTGCGTGTGAGCTTCACTTCTTTTTTGGTGTCATTAATCGTTTTTTAAGTCAAATGCATTTAGGTTTTAGTGAAAAGACCGTTAGCAGCTTTGTTATGCCCGTGAACAGCATATGATATGCAGATAACTTATAAACTTGCATTCAAATACTAATGTTTACCATGGGTACAATCAGCATATGATGAGTATATGTAGCTTATAATCTTACAATAAACTACTACTACACTCGAAGAGTTCAATAATCAAGGCTTGTGCTCATAAAGTTCTCCACTTGAAGTGAGGAAGGGAAACTCAAATTGAGTTGCTGAGGATGCAACTGGTACTCTCATCAAAATGATATCGAACTCTCAGTTTCGATTGAGGTTCTGAAATAAATATTCCAGAACACGCCCCAAGTCTCTTCTATTCTTATCATTGGTCACACTAACACAGCCAGACGACGTCCACTTGTAATGCAGGGAAGCATCCGTAACCTTCAGTCTGCAGGGAATTACGGTCTTATGAAGAAGTTGTATCGATTTTAAAACTCTGTTGTAACTCCGTCAATTGTTGTCGCGAGACAACTCTGATTTTTAGCTAAAATGTGGTCGCAGGCACACGAATTTAAAGTTGTTTTATGAAATGGACAGGGAAAAATGAGGGAAGGTTGATTTGTTAAATGTGTGCTAGTTGCACCTAACAATGAAAGCCAACAACGTGCGTCATCCGATCAATTCTAAGGACGGTATGGACTGATATTTGGCCCACGTGATATAGTTTACTATTGCATCTGCTTGCATGATACAGGGTGTCCCCAAAAATGTATACATTCACCTTTGAAAGGTTGTAGTTTGAATACAACTGGTGCTAGGCGGTTAGGACAGATCTCATTCGAATGAGCAAGATCTGAAGTTTTATTTTGTATCCAGAATACGTTGTTACCCACCTTATATACAGCTGATGAATACCAGTGGTATTCAAACAACAGCCTTTTAAAAATGTATACATTTTTGGGGGGGCACTCTGTATAGATTAGCCTAGATTTGAACCTTTTCAAACCTCTAGTACCGCCACCAACAATCCTGCTCATAACAAACAGTTAACTTGCCTGACTTAACTACGTCAGCACCGAATTAAAGTAAAATCTACTGTTGAGCACACGCTAGCATTATTCTCCCCGGGATTTAAAGGTTAGTCAAGTGCAGAAAATAGAGATAGGTATTACATTTTTTGGTTTCGGGTTCCTTCTTTATGCTGAAATCTACGAGTAATAATGGTGGAAGCTTCAGCATTTTGCGTGCGTGCGACATTTTGATTGAGGAATATGCTGGATAACACAGCCAAGACACATACACTCTATTCAGAACACATAATGTATATGTATAGAATGGATGAGAATACATTGTGAACACAGTATACATACTAGGATCAAAATAAAAATTCACACATTTCCAGCGTTTAGAATCTACACAACGGACACGCTACTGCAAAAACTATACAGAACACAAAAAGCATTCGTAGTATTCATAGTACCTGTATGTGAGACTGCTGCAGCAGATACTGTTCGCAGTACACAAATTACACACAAAACACACGGTACACACACTATACACAGCACACACAGTACACTCACTATACACAACACACACAGTACACATATTATACACAGCACACACAGTACACACACTATACACAGCACACAGTACTCGTACTATAAGCAGCACAGTACACGTACTATACACAGCACACACAGTACACGTACTATACACAGCACACACAGTGCACACACTATACACAGCACACACAGTACACACACTATACACAGCACACACAGTAAACTCAGAATATACAGTATACATGGCAAGCACAGTGCACACACCTCATAACACACACAACACACAACACACAACGCACAACACACAGTAAACACAATAACAAGAACACAGAATCTCAAATTATCTTTCCCTTAATTCAGAAATTTTTGCCTCCAGCGAATATTTCTGATGTTGAAGTGGCGCATGTTGACCAGCTGGGCATTACTGCTGGGCACTACTGCTGGGCACACTACTGCTGGACACACTACTGCTGGGCACACTACTGCTGGACACACTACTGCTGGGCACACTACTGCTGGGCACACTGGGCATTTAAACAGAACAGTTTACTTAAGTGAACCACAACAACAATCTCTCCTTCACTAACACTTTACTTCTCTTTACGGTTTACGTTACATTGAAAGGCACTAATTACTCAAGTCTCGAGGTAAATATCAAGTGAAAATGAATATCGTGTGACTTTGAAAATCTTAAGGAATGCTGTAACTTAGTTGATATTGCCATGTATAAATTAATGTGGGATTGTGAACAGATATCACGCGCCAGCACGTGAAATTTTCCCGAATGAAGTTTCTACCTTCACCCTATACATACAAGCTTGCAAGCAACGCACCACTGCTCTTAAATAAAGCTTGTTAAAACGTTCGCATTTTGATCAAAAGTTACATTTCAAGCAATTAAGAAATGTTAAAATTCATAATATAACATTCGTAATAAATTTAATTTAATATAATATAGTATAATATATTTTTATATAATATAATGTACTGTAATATAACATTATGATAGCATTTCCAATACTCTGAGAAATCACAATCGTAAGGTCGGGTTTCTCTCTGGCGGACAGTTTATGAATTTCTAGTCAACCCAAGCCTGACGATGTTACTGCATTAAGATCAACAAGCACACTGAAATTATTCACTAATTTTGCAGCGGATTATTGCTTGCATGGAAATAGCACTCATTTGAAGGAATGAAATGAATTGTAAAGCAGCATTCAAGGAACGCTGCCCGCGGCCCACGTGGTGAACACGTCTTCTACTCCACACAACTGATTTATATAAAAGTGTGCACACGACACGTACCTTGGGCGTAAAGGGCGATAAGAACGAGACACGGAAGGACATTCATTGTAGGTGGCAATATTATGAAGCAAGGAGAGGTCTTGGAAATGAGTGAACTATTGCAAGAGGGAACAGCACGGAGCTGAGGGATGCGGCACACAACAGCGGGAGAACGACAGGTCAACACGCGATGGATGCTAGCGAGCAACTGACGGTTTTGCCCTCAGGTCACGATGGTGACCTGACCTGCTCGTGACCTCTAGCTCCTCCTCCTTTACCCTCGCGCACCTCCTCATGACCTTCCTGCTCCTCCTTATTACCCTCTGGCTCCTCCTCATGACCTTCCTGCTCCTCCTTATTACCCTCTGGCTCCTCCTCATGACCTTCCTGCTCCTCCTTATTACCCTCTAGCTCCTCCCCTTTACCCTCGCACACCTCCTCATTACCTTCTTGCTCCTCCTTATTACCCTCTAGCTCCTCCTCCTTTACCCTCGCGCACCTCTTCATTACCTTCTTCCTCCTCCTTATTACTTTCTGGCTCCTCCCTTTTACCCTTAGCACCTCCTCATTAACCTTTGGTTCCTGGCTATTCTTTTTCTTAACCTTTAGCAGCTCATCTTTAACTTAGTGCTCCTATTTACTGTATGATATTAATTCTTCCTCTTTACTTACTTTCAATCAATTTACCCTATTGCCTATGCCTTTGATCCACCACCCTTCCTATGTACCCCATAGTTTACCCAATTTACTTGTATGGACTTCTTTTTTTAACTCAATAACCTCTAACTAATCTTATTACAACCACTCCTACTAAGCCTACTGTTTTTGCTATTAAACCCTTTGTTCAAATTTTTATACATTTCACTTCTCCTCCTCCTATTTAGTTTCTTGTTCTACTTTTCACTCAAGCTCCGATTTCTGAAAAAAAGAAGTTTTGCAGTCTGCTCTCGTTACTTTTTTCATACCCTCACCTTGACCCTCATCCTGACCCTCATCCTGACCCTCATCCTGACCCTGAAACTGAGACTCATTTGTATCCTCATGATGAATCTCCTCCTCACCTTCATACTCCTGTTTGTCTTAACCTTTTTCTTCTCCACCAAAGATTCTGTTCAGCACTGCTTTGCATTTCACTACGCCACTCACCATCACTACATCTTCTGAACGCTATTTTGCTTTACCTTTATTTCCATGTTCAGTTTTCTCTGATTTTTCTCACTGATATGTTCCTTTTATTTAACACTGACTAGTACACTCGCACGTGAAAAAATCCACGTGTTTTTACTGTATTTTTTCGTTTGATTTGCCAGTGGACGCGGGCTTTGCGAAGGAGTTTCCATATTGAAGGATGTGCCTTTGGTATCCACAATACAATGCTTACAATACATGCATACCAGTTCCATTGAGAAGTCAATACCTAGCATAAGATAAACAGTTAATTTTAGCATGCAGTATTTCGTTTTCGAGCATATATTCTAGAAACTATATTTTCCATCGTAATTCAGAGATGAAATTTCTTGGTATCTTATCTTGTTATTCAGTAGATCAGTAAACAAATTTTCTTCTACCTAAATCTTTAAGAGCGTGACAGAGAGACGGACCAACCAACTGTGTATTATTTTATTGTGGAATTTTCCATGAATATATACAAAACTTCTATTCTGTACCTTATCTACCGATAACATGGCCTAGATAGTACTCGTGGAAATTTCACAGTTTAAAAGTGATCAAATTAAGAATCTATGAAATAAAATGCATTTTTCGGTTTTACCTTTGGTACTTTTAGAGTATGAATATTTTTCACGAATACATACAAAACTTCCATTTTGTATCTTATCTACCGATAAAATGCTGTGTATGAGAAGAAAGCTAATAACGGAAAAAATAGCCTATTCTATAATGATATATTGGAAGTAATGGAACTGACACACACAGAGGGGGAAATACAGTGTCTATTATATTAGTGGAAGCTTCTCTATGTTTTACTTGATTTATTCTTTATTCAAAGCATTTATTACGTAAATACTCACATTAGTCTCATCTTTTCCCAACTATATTAATCTTTCTTCTCAGTCTTCCCCCCCCCCATTATTTTCATCGTATCTAATATAATAAATAATTATCCTTCCTGCCGTATGCTTTAATATCTTGTCATTTTACAATCCCCCCACTTATTCAAATGTGCAGTCGTCAAGCATATAAGTAGAAGTTAATTTCAAACCCGTACCCAACACGCACAGACACGTCGAACACTCGCAGCGCCACCGTACAACAGCTGTTTCAAGTTTAAATTTCCATTGGTGAAAAATAACTTCTCGTCACATGTTTGTGTTAAAAACGAGAGTCCAATAAACGAGAAGATTTACTTATGACCGGTAAATAAACATACAGAGTGCAGTAACATAACTTCCTATTTTTGAAAGGAGCTTTCTTTGAAAAAAGAAGTTATTTTGCCGCATCCTGTACATCAGGACGACCAAGGCGAGCTCAAAATGACATTTTACAATTTTATTTGATAACGGAGCAAAAATGAGCTGCAAACACATCCTGGCAATCCTACTCGAGCACTGCAGAACCACCACAATAATACCACAAAATATAAGTTCACCAATGAAGTATATGGCATCGATTAATAAGATTCGTGCATAGTATGTTGTAATGATGCATAACAAGTACGTATAATTAGTGCATAGCACTCACACAATGGTATATGTACCATGGTAATTAACCCATAAATGCCTATTGCGGAGATAAGTAAGCAATCAAAACATATTTTTTATGTGAAATAAAACATATTTATCTTAATTGGAGAAGGCAGTGAAGTTTGAGATTTCTTCAAAATACGTTTGGAATATAATACGATACCAACACATGAAAAATCTGGTGAACGCGAGCAAATATCTTGTGTTTCAATTTTCAAACCTCCGGCCCTAATAGGTTAAAAAATTCCCAACAAATGAAATGTAGAGTCACGTGTCAGTAATGCAGAGGTGTGCTAGGTAAAAATAATAGTCACATGACAAGCCAGCAATTGACCTAAGATGCTAAACCTTGTTGTTCAGGTTCTAAAATACCAGTGAATACAAGGAAACTTGTCCCACCATCCCACCTAGTAGGATGTTTCAGAATTAAGGCAACCAGTTTTACATATTAAATAAATCATTTAAAATCAATCTTGGGTTACTTAAATTTATATTATTTTGAAAGTAGTAAAATAATTTTTCTATTTCAAGTGTCTAAATTTTGAATGCATACTTTATACAATGGCTGTAGATCGAAATATTGTTATCAAGCTCCGCAAAGATTGCGAGAGTGACGTATCAATTGCAAAAAGGTAAAACTGAACCGTTCATTGGTTTGAAAAATTGTTAAAAAAATTTAAGGAGACTGGTACAATCTCTGATAAACCCGGATAAGGCCGAAAACGAAGTGTTCAAACCAAAAAAAGTATCAAAACCACGCGAAAGAAGTTGCATCGAAAGCCATGTCGATCCCATCGAAAACTGGCTGCAGAAGCCGGTGTTAGCAAAACTTCAATGTTGTATGTAGTGTTGAAGGAGGATCTGAGAAAGAAACTTAACAAAATGATGAAACGTCATGAGCTTACTGAACATCGTGAGATAATGAGGGTTGAAAGAATTCGTCGCATCCTTAATGAGATAGTTCATGGCACGCTCTCAAACTTGGTGTTCACATATGAGAAACAAATTTGACACTCAGCAAGTTGTGAACCATCAGAAAAACAGAGTTTGGAGTTCCTCAAGTTCAGTCGAGGGTAGGATTGTTACGAGACGTCAAAATGCACAGTTTGTCATGGTTTGAGCAGCTGTGACAGCCACAGGAAGATCTCCGCTTGTTTTTGTGCCTTGTGAGGTCAAACTGAACTCAGAACGGTACATTTCTCTTATTTTGGAATCAAAGTCGCTACCATGGGCTACAGAATATTTTCAGGGTTTGCCATGGAGTCTCCAACAGGATTCAGCACCATCACATGGCTCCAACGTAACCCAAACCTGCATTCAGAGGAACATTCCATCTTTCATATCAAAGATGTACGGTCAGTAAGGAGTCCCAACCTCAATCCTTACGACTTTTGTATCTGGTCCATTTTGGAGACAAGGGTCTTAGCTACCCCTCACACTTCTCTCGAGTCCCTCGAAGCAAAACTGTAAAGAAAATGGGAAGCAATTCCACAAGAACAGATACGTGCCGCTTGCAACGCATTTGTAAATAGACTTGAAGCTATAGTTCGTAATAAGGGTGGTTACATCGAAGAAATGCAACACTGTATCGTTTGCTTATTATTCACCTTTGAGTTTCAACCCTTAAAATCAAAATCGTGCACTTGAATTTTCATAGACCTACCAAAAAGTTCGTTGCCTTAATTCTGAAACACTTTGGATAATAATACACAGTTTGTTACTTGTTTGGTCCGTCTCTCTGTCACGGTATACATGTATTGTAAACATTGTATTGTGGATACCAAAGGTACATCCTACAATGTGGAAACTCCTTCGCAAAGCCCGCGTCCTCTCACAAATCAAAAGAAAGAATTCAGTAAACAATACGTGAATTTTCAGCTGTGGGTCTACTAGTATGGTACACACGTTGGCAAAATACAGGTTGCGACAATATTACTTCCTTTTTTTGCTTTTCGAAAAGTTATGAAAAAGGAAGTTATGTTGTCGCACCATGTATGATAGAAGCACCAGGTGTAAATGTGTTGCCAGTCTACGGACTTTCCCTTGCGTAATTCAATATGTTCCATTCGAACCTAAAAAGACCATTGGGTCTACAAGGCCCATTTTCAAGCAAGTTTAACACGTTAACCGCCATGCCTGATATCAGAGATTTGTCACTACCGTCACGACTTTACCATTTAACCTTCCGTAAATATTTTAAATTAATTTTTGAAAATAATTATTAAAAATTTGGAAATGTACCACCGGTGGTACATGCGGCGGTAAGTGAAATCCTCAAATGTACCACCGGTGGTACATGTGGCGGTTAACGTGTTAAGGAGCAATACATTTATTTAAATTAACCTTAGTCATTCAAATACATCAATAACATCAGTAACTACAAATTTTGCATCCATAGATATTTACCATGAAAAAACAAAAATAGAGTTTTATATCAGGAGTTCACCCTTCAATTTATTGCGTTAATTTTTGGAGTGATAAGCAGGTACTCATTATATTTAAAATTTTATTGGTATTGGATATCTGTCTATTGGAATACGTAACTTGCAACAAAATAAAATTGATAGTCTAATATATACGTACTAGACAGTTCCCGTGGAAGTTTCACGGTTTAGATTTTGCTGATTTTAATTTACTATAAAGATGAACCTATTAAAGACTTAAAACGAATTATTGAGCTTTAAATGAATATATATTATTCATCAAAATGTTAATATTCATTAATATATATGTGAAAGACATATATATACATATATATATATATATATATATATATGAGAGAGAGAGAGAGAGAGAGAGAGAGAGAGAGAGAGAGAGAGAGAGAGAGATCTTTCATTCTGTATCTTATCTACCGAGAACATAAACTAGTTAGTCTCCTTTGAAATCCCTCAGTTTGAAACGATAAAATTAAGAATCTCTGAAATACAATACAATTTTCAGTTTTACTCGTGGTACTATCAGAATCTGAATATTTTTCATGAATACATACAGAATATCCATTTTGTATCCTATCTACCGCTAACATGGTAGTGTAGGAGAAAAAACTATTAACAGAAAGTATTTTATAGTGATCAGGGTCCTTTGGTATCCGCAATACAATGCTTATAATACATGCTTACTCTTTCTGATTTCAGTTCAATAATTTTTCTTCAATAATAGATAAGAAGTAATGGCATGGATACACACAGATACAGAGAGATGGAGATACATGGTCTATTATACCGTATGTCCCACAAAAACCCAAACCGAGTATTTATTTTCCCGTATAAGTAATACCATCATTCGACTTATTGTATGCTCTTTTCTATAGATTAATTTTGAGGGATAATTTTGCTAGAAATTAAATGCTTATGGTATTCTTATGATGGTATTACTGATACGGGACATACGGGTTCGGGTTTTTGTGGGACATACTGTACATGTAGATGTGCCACGAGTGACCCGTTGAAAAAATCAGCAGAAATTTTATCATTATTTATTGTTATTTAGAATACCAATTGCATTCATGAGATGGATGTTCTGATTGACCTGAGGGATACTGTTTGGATATTCTAGGTTTGACCTGGCTAATCTAATCATTTACTGGTAGGCCCACTTGAAAATTCACATGTTTTTTACTGAAAATTTTCGTTTGATTTGTCGGTGGACGCAGGCTTTGCGAAGAAGATTTCACATTGAAAGATGTGCCTTTGGTATCCACAATACAATTCTTACAGCACATGTATACCCTACTGAATTTTCTCCTATCTAAATCCTTAAGAGCGTGACAGAGAGACGGACCAAGCAAGCAAGCGAGCAAGCAACAAACTGTGTATTAATATACTAGCCAATTCCCATGGAAATTCCACGATTTAAATTTGAATAATTTGAAATTATTACAAAAATAAATGCATTAAAGATTCACGACGAATTCTTGTGTTTTAAATGAATACTTTTCATTAATATATACAGAACTTCCATTCTGTATCCTATCTACCGATAACATGGCCCGTATAAGACCCGTTGAAATTCCTTGATTTAAAAGTGACAAAATTAAGGATCTATGAAATAAATACAGTTTTCAGTTTTACTCGTGGTACTATCATAATCTGAATATTTTTCATGAATATATATAGAACTTCCATTCTGTATCTTATCCACCGATAACATGGCCGTGTAAGAGAAGAAAATTAATAACGGAAAAAATTGAGTATTTTATAGTGATCCGGCACCTTTTGTATTCACAATACAATGCTTATGCTACATGTATACCCGTTCTGATTCGATACCGATTTCAGTTCAATTTCAGTTCAATTATTTTTCGTCAGTAATAAATAGGAAGTAATTGGACGGACACACACAGATACAGAGAGAAAGAGAGACAGAGAGAGAGAGAAAGAGAGACAGAGAGAGAGAGAGAGAGAGAGAGAGAGAGAGAGAGAGAGAGAGAGAGAGAGAAAGAGAGAGATGGAGATACATTGTCTATTATATATGTAGATAGTGCAATAACTATATGATTTCGTTGGACTTATTTTTAGGGTGACCCTGTGTACGACACAAGATTGAGAGGAGTTTTGAGCTTTGTGCATCTGTTACATCATGCGCTGGAAGATTGAGTTTAACGTCGTAATTTTAGCTTTTTAAGACTGTTGCTTCACGATATTCTTTTGGATGTGTTACTGCTCACCACGTCAGTTGTAAACATAATAAAGAAAACACGATGGCAGATTATATGTAAGAGGAGTCTGCTTACTGAAAGTATTATAATTTACAGTATAAGAGAAAATCACGAAAAACTACTCACTGCAAGTGATTCTATTGAGTCACTTGTGTGATTTTAGAATAAATAAAAGCTGTTATAGCATCATATGTAGGTATGAATCTAATTTATGCCAATCACAATTTAAATTGGCCACTTTGTCGCAGTGGGAAGGTTTTAGTTTGATATTTACCATTACCTTACACTCAAAATTAATATCAGAAATAAATTCAGGTATTTTTTCATGCCTTGTAGACAGAAGTAAATAAAAAATAATAGCCTCTACCCAAAGACAAGAATCGCGTAACGCAGCGTAATTTTTTAATTCCCTGGAGTCTGTCATGAAAAGTATAGTCTGTCTTGGGAAGTATAGTCTGTCATGGGAAGTATAGTCTGTCATGGGAAGTATAGTCTGTCATGGGAAGTATAGTCTGTCTGTCATGAAAAGTATAATCTGTCATGGGAAGTATAATCTGCCATGGCAAGAACACCCTACAGACGTGACGTACAGTAAGTGTCCGTGTAAGAGATGCCAGATGTGGCACACATACCAGCACATCATTGAAGCTCTCACCAGAAATTAAAAGAAAATTCAATAAAGTCGTCAAGGTTAAAATAAAGAAATAGCATAAAAAGTAGAATTATTTCTCTGGGTAATCCTCACGATAATAATTATAATTTCCCCCAGAACAGGGATTTATTTGTTTTAATTGTTCTTTCAATATATGAACACTTTTAAGGATTTGTTTGGCCGGCATGAACAAATATTTGGGAATTAAGGAGGAAAATTTGCTACGGGTAATAAAATATCTGAGAGAGTTTTTACAATGTTGAAAAATTTGCAATCATAGTCGAAAATGTGCAAGCAGTTGAGAAAATTTACCTCGCCTAAATTGTTTGATTACCTGGTTTACGTTTGTATTAATTCAGCTGCGGTGAGCAAAAAAAAATGAAGTTATACAACAGTTGTGTAGCAAAGCTCCGTCCGTAAGTAACTGACCTGAAAAGTTCCATTTTGTGTGAAGCTTCTCATCCACACAGCCAACAAGAATTTAATAATGATAATAGTGATAATAATGATAATAGTGATAATCTATACTATAATAAGAGCCATGTCCGTCCGTCCCTCCGTCAGTCTATCTGTCCGTCTGTCCCTGTGTCACACTCTTCTAATCGATAGCTTTGATAGCAACAAAGATACAGCTTAAGATATACAAGAAATCATTCTATTGCATTATTTTTTTTGAGGGAATTGAATTCTCTTCCACTTGTATTATAGTATCCAGAATACACAATCGGTTTATTTTTACAAATAGAAATTTTCTTTTGACCTTTTTCTGTTAAAATTCATTCATAATGATGCTTAGATATTTTTAATTGATAATGCGAAAAGAAATGTTTTCAATTAGTTTGATCAGCAACCTGGCTACCACTTAATGTAAGGCCAAAGATTTTGCAAATTGAGTTTTTGTTTTCGGAATTGTGATTTTCTTGAGAAACTTCAAAGAAATAATAGAGGATATTTCAGAATGAAATTCCGGCAAAAAAGGCCAACATGAATAGATACGTGTCCTACCGTAAGAGAGAAGCAGCAAGACTTCGACAGCAAGAAAGACGCCTAAGACTATCGGACAAACAACGCGGAATGGCAAGACGAAGCAATGCTGCTCGCCAACGAGAAGCTAGAGCTAACTTGACCCTTGAACAGCGTTTGGCAATTCTACGCAATAATGCAGAGCAACACCGAGTAGCTAGAGAGAGTTTAGCGCATGAAAGAAGAGAGGAAATTTTTCGGCATGACGCTGAACAACATCGAGTGGCACGAGAGAATTTAACTCAAGAAAGAAGGGATGAAATTCTTCAGATTAATGCCGAACAGCATCGAGTTGCACGAGAGAATTTGACTCAAGAAAGAAGGAATGAAATTCTTCAGCAGAATGCATTCGCTCACAGATTAAGTAATTATTTAGATTAGACGGGCATTGCACTAGTAATGATAATAATAATGATACTAAGGATAATAATGATGACGATAACGATGTTGAGGACGACAATGTTAGTGATAGTAATAATTCACACTACACATATAACAAATACGTCGTGTATACATTTATTTTTTAGTTTTTTATTAAATTATTCCACTATATAATAATACACAGTTTGTTGCTTGCTTGCTTGCTTGGTCTGTCTGTCTGTGACACTCTTAAGGATTTAGATAGGAGGAAATTCGGCAGGGTATACATGTATTGTAAGCATTGTATTGTGGATACCAAAGGCACATCCTTCAATGTGCAAACTCCTTCGCAAAGCCCGCGTCCACTGGCATATCATACGAAAAAATTCAGTAAAAAACACGTGAATTTTCATGTGTGGTTCTATTAGTATATATATATATATATATATATATATATATATATATATATATATATATATATATATATATATATATATATTTCATTTTCACTTATTGCTAAATTAGATGGTGGAAATTCATTTCAAACAAGCCATTACATAAGGGCTGAAATCAAGTGTTTATCTTAGGCTAAGTATTGACCTTTCAATGGAACGGGTATACAAGAATTGTAAGCCTTGTATTGTGGATACCAAAGGCACCGGATTATAATACAATACGCCATTTTTTCCATTATTAGCCCTCTTCTCCATTATGGAGACTCCTGCGTAAAGGTGGCGTCCACAAGCAAATGATACAAATTCATTTAAAATCACGTGATTTTTTATTTGCAGGTTGCTAGAAGTAAACACAACAGTAATGATCTACATATATAATCGACTATGTATCTCCATCTCTCTGTATCTGTGTGTGTGTCCGTCCCGTTACATCCTATCTATTACTGAAGGAAATTTATTGACCGGAAATCAAAACCGGTATGCATGTACATATGTATTATAAGCATTGTATTGTGGATGCCAGAGGCGCCCGATCATTATAAAATACTCAATTTTTTCTCTTATAAGCTTTCTTCTTATACACGGCCTTGTTATCGGTCAATACGATACAGAATGAAAGTTTTGTATATATTAATGACAAATATTCAAATTCTGATAGTACCACAGGTAAAACTAAAAAACATATTTTATTTCATAGATCCTAAATTTGATCACTTTCTGACTAAAGAATTTCAACAGGTACTATTTGCCATGTTATCAGTAGATAACATAAAGAATGAAAGTTCTATATACATGTATTAATGAAAAATATTTATTTCGAGCACAATGATTCGTTGTAAATTTTATGCATTCGTCTCTGTAACAATTTCAAATTAGTAAAATCTAAACCGTGGAACTTCCACGGGAACTGTCTAGTAATGATAATAATAATATAATAAAAATAAAAGGAAAAGAACACGATTTGCAGCGACATCTCGTAACAAAACAGCTATGACAGCCACATGTGCATAGAAGACGAGTTCTGCAAACGTGTAACTGGGCGCAAGCATGACGAGCGTGACTACAGTCCGTGTGTGTGTCACTACACAGACGTGTTGTGTGTCAGGTGTCCCTGGTGTGACTCAATGTCACTTCTTGTTGTTGCTGGTCAGCACTTTATTGACTGTGACTCTGTGTGTGCATGTTGGTGGTGTAGTGATGCTGGTTGTGAGGTGACTGTGTGTGCGTGTTGGTGGTGTAGTGATGCTGGTTGAGTGCACTGCACACATGTCACTGCACACATGTCACTGCACACATATCACTGCACTGCACTTTGTAATAAAGAGATCTCACAGGATATTCATAGTTCATTTAAGAAACAAATAAAAATTAAAAAAAAACGAGAATATTTTTATTGTTTTATCATCTCGCTGACAAAAGTTTTTCAGGCTAGTTCTCTTATATATAACTATGGTGATGTAAGCAGTGATGTTAGGTGGTGATGTTTCAGTTGATGTTAAGTAGTGGTGTTTCAGGTGGTGATATTAGGTAGTAGTGTTAGGTGGTGATGTCTGTATTATGTGATGATATTTAAAGAAAGGCTTCTTTCTACGTTGAATTTGGTAGACTGGTACCATGGACTGTGTCTCGGACTACCAGACATGTGGTAGACTGGTACCATAGACTTTGTATCGTGTTTCGTCTTGAAATGAAAAATGAAATGCCTTGGCTGCTTCTATCACTCAAAGTTCATGTATTTTTGTAGTCGAAAATTCCGTTCATCCGTTCGAGATCTAATCGTCAATTTAACACGTTTTGAGGTACAGCACCGCATTAAACTAGGTAATCCGCAACCTAGAAGTTTAGAGGAAGAATGTCAAATCAAACTAGGTGAATATTGATCAAAAAGATCCCTGAGTCATAATAAATAATCCGTACATTAAATGCTGAAGGCAGTTGGATCTTCATAAAAACTTTCTGATTCTAATCGTACATTTTTTCCTTTTAAATTTAAAGCAGCGACGTAACTCATAGTAAGTAGACCGAGCCCATCAGGCTATCGAATCAGTCCTAGCAGCGAAGTGGTCATAATTCATAGTTTTCTTGCATGAATCACATGCAATTTGTCTCACATTCGTGTCAAGGCTTCAGGTAAACAACGATGCCAGCTTGCGTTACATGTAGCTGTGAAATATTTTATGACGCAGTAGAAGTAGGACATCTGTGACTTTGACCTACGTGATTTTTGTAAGAATTGTTCAATCGAATATTGAGACACGCAAACGTCCTAGGCTTGGCCGCACGTTATTTTTTTTAAATTGTCCTGTCGAATGTTCTAACACGCAGTGCAGGTTGTCGTGTTTGAAAGATGGTCACGGTCATGGCTTAGATTATGCAATTGAAGATATTGACTTCATTCGGTCGCAGTTCGAACGATGCAACTTCCCTTCCTGTGTAGGTGCCCTCGCTAGAAAAAACTAGGTGACGGAGGTGACAGCGGGGCGTGTATGCTGACAAGGCTGTAAAAACGAAGTCTAAGGTGGGCGAAAATTGCAGAGTCGGAGTCAGAGTTAGGTTTTATAAAAATTCACGAGTTAGAGTAGTAGGATTGAACTTCTAACTTTCCAGTCCTGATGCCGACTACGCGGTCTACTCATGAGTAAGGTGGTTCAATCCCATCAATGACCAATGGTTTTATTGAAGAGCACATGGCTGTAGGGGCTGCGCAGCTCTAGGAATCTTATCATGACACAACGGCAGGATCTCGGAAGCGAGAGTATTGATGCACCTTCTTTGGAACAGTTTTTATAGACTCTAACCTTGCTATTTTTAGGATTAAATTTTTATGCACAGTAGGCACTTTCTTCACACTGTACACGTTGCGCATAGTGCACACTAAGCCTTTAGCGATCAAATTATTTTCAGAGTGATAAAAATGTTACGTGAATTACTTTTATGTAATTTTATCGTAATTTTGAATGGAAGGTTTAGAATATGAGACTAAAGGGAATGATTATCTCTGGGCACATATGTTCCCACCTGGCATTAATGAGCTAAGATTGACACGTGGATAGTCGCTCGAAGACAAGGAGCGGCGTCAGTGATGGTTAGGGCTGCGATCATTAAAACTCGACCAAGCCCAGTATTTTTTACGGAAAAAGGAGTTAAAAGTAACTGAGAAACTTACTGGAACGACATTCTTGTGATACTGTGCTGAAAATCATTTCAAAAAATATCAGTGGTTATTTCAGCAAGACCCGGCACCCTCACATGGAGTTAAAGAAATACAAGAGTAGTTTCATCCAATGTTCCCCCACTTCATTTCGAAGATGAAGTGATCTTATTCTTGCCAGACTTTAATCCTCTCGATTACAGCATCTGATCTATACCGAAAGATAGATTTTCAACGACACATCGCCAAAATTTTTAATCACTGCAGTCAAAACTCACAAACGAGTGTACCAAAATTCATCACAAGTCATTCATGACTCATGCAGGTCATTGTTTAAGCGTCTTCAGCTTATTATCAGTACAGATGGAGGACATATTCATTTTTTATATCCTTAATTATTTTCTTTTTGTTCGCTTTGTACAGATTTGTTTATGAAGCAAACATGGACTCTGGAAGCCGCAACAGTAATGACTGAGATACATATACGCACTAAATTAACAGATAAAACGCATCTGTTACACCGTTGGTCAGACCTGGTCTCCACCATCAAGTTGAGTTTCACTATAGAAGTCACTTACAATGATGTAAGTCTGAGTCAAATATCAGCCAAATTAAAGTGTTTTAAAAACAGTTTTGGTCTATAAAATCATTTGCATCCTAAAAGCGATGGAAAAAAGTTAATGTATTATTAAATTTTTAAATTTGTTTAAGAAATGAAACTTTTTTAACGAGTTCTGGATGCGTGAATTCATTTGCGTGATGAAAAGACTGAATAAATTAATTGCATTTTCATATTTTTATTTTACCTGAAGTTCTATGGAATAGAATAGCAGTATGAAATGAAGCATTGAGAAAGTTTATTGTTTATACAGCGATGGTAAGATTACTGCTGGATACATGAACACACACCCCGCTTATCTTGCATTTATACCCGAGAATAATCAGGTTATCCCAGCTGTGTTAAGCTGTTCAAGGTTTAATTACAAGATTAGTTGTAAAATATGTCCCCTCACGACTTCTCTCCCCTTATGAATATTATGCTGCTGGTATTATATGTGATTCTGTTGCGACCCCAGAAAATAAGATTTTTCAATTTAGAAATGTGACAAAAGTTATGAAAGTGTCATGTTTGAGGAGAATGAGATTTTGCCTTCATTTAATCGAGTCATATTCGTCATGGTGACTGTAAACATGATGGTGACATTCGTCATGGCTGCAGTAAACATGATGGTGACATTCGTTATGACAGTAATGAATATGATACTAAACATGACGATTGACCTAACCCTCCACACCAAGTGTACTGAGCACCAGTACATTCTAACAAGATAGCTGTGTTTTATTATTATTACTAGTAGACTCACACGTGAAATTCACGTGTTTTTTCACTGAATTATTTCATTTTATTTGCCAGTGGACGCAGGCTTTGTGAAGGAGTTTCCATACTGAAGACTGTCTTTGGAATCTACAATACATTGCTTACAATACATGTATACCCTACCGAATTTCCTTCTATCTAAATCCTTAAGACCGTAACAGAGAGACGGACCAAGCAAGCAAGCAAACAAGAAAACAAGTAACAAAATGTGTTTTATTAAACCAGGGCCCTGTACTCCGAATATTTGGCCTCTACTCCGCGCGAAGTTGCAACAGCTACGAAGAAATTTAGCTGAAAAAATATGCGAAAGAGCTTATGTACGACAGGATCAAAAACCCTAATACAGTATTTTGACTTTCGAATATATGTTCCAGAAACTATATTTGCCATTGTAATTTAGGGATGAAATTTCATGATATCTCATCCTGTTATTCGTACACGAATTTCCTCCGACCAAGGACTACTATAACCAGGACGTGCACCGCCATGTAGCTGACTACGGTAGCGCACTACGGTTCACAGTGCGAACATCGTCGTAGTCTGTCGCTCGGTTTGAATCGGACATTGTTGTTTGTTTTGAGGCACATTGCTGCATTTCTAAGTGGATACTGTTTGTTTACAAAGTTTATTGCTAATTACATGTATTAAAAATGCCGAACAAGTGTGGGGTTGTGTGAACAAGTGAAATCCCTCCCAGTATCTTCAATGTGCCTGCTTCATGTCTGCCATCTCCAAAACCTGCACCTCACCCGGCGAAAGTGGAAGACCAACAACTGAGGTATTTTCTTCAGAAGGATAAGATTACTTCATTTGATGCTTTCAAACCTGAACGTAACCTGCAGAAGCAGTACAAGAACTTTTATTATTTCAAGATCGAAAGAAAGGCTTGTGTGTTTGTTCATGACCGACAACTTCAGTGAGTGCAGCTTATCTGTAATTATCGAAAACAAGCCCACTTTGTGTTTCCCACTAACGCTCAGTGCGTTCAAGAACGGCATTAGTGTACCACTGTTTAAGATACTTCATCCCAACAAGGGTTTCAGATCGTATACGCAGTCCGACGAAACTGTGCGCTTGGCAATGAACTATGTTTGACATCCCGTTTGACAAAACGATCCAAAATGTTGTCACCCTTCAAGCACACGTCAGCCTATGTCGACACCGAGAAGGAGAAGAAGTTGGTATTTTTGACACGTCTGTTGGAACTTTTATCGCAGAAGCAGTTTTCCATGAATGATTATTGTTTTTCTCTTCAATCATACCCGAAGTGTAATTATGAACAGCTCAGAGACCTTTTGGTGCTGCTATGCAAACACAAGCTGCAGTACATCACTTCATTTATTGACAAGGACCAGGTGCTGAGGGAAACATTTGACAAAGTCCAGACACTGCAATAGAAGAATGTGTTTCTCTTGGTAGATGAAGTACAGATTCGCCCAACTGTTTCATTTTCTGGTGGGTTGCTGAGTGGCATGGCCGAGAACAACCGAGGCTGCAAGGCCACTTCTATTCTAATCACTAGGTAATTGCAGCGCCACAGCCAAGCATCCTCTTGACAACAAGCGTGTCTGGTTTCTCCTTTTTGACACAGTACGTCTGCTAAACAACTGGAGCTAAACAACTGGAGCTACGTATGCTAAACAACTGCATCCGCAACAACTGGATCAGTGAGATGGGCCAGAAGAACAGTCGTGACAATGAAGCACGACATCATTTGCAGACGTCAAGGAACTGTACGAGTTAAAGAAAGGCAGAATTCTGACGACTACTACACTCACTCAATTTGCCGTCAACCCCTCAAATTTGCTGTCAACCCCTCGGAGAAAGACTAGCAGAAGAATGCAGTCCTTCAGACCTCTGTGAAGAAGGCCCGGTTGGCTGACTAATCGCTGCAGTTTGGTAGGTTTTTGCTTCTATGTCTGTTTGTTTATATGCGTGAATGTTTGTATGTTTGGTTGTTTGCATTGGAAAAGGTTTAACTATAATCAACTTGTAAAGTCTAAAACTGCAGCAACTCGGATTTCTATAAAGTGGCCACTAAGCTCATAAAATAATCCATGTTAAGTCCGGTTAAAATTGGTATTTCAAAGCATTACATTGCTTTAAACCATTTAAAATTCACAGAAAACCCTTGTTATCCCTTCTATTGCTTGAAAGAAGTAATTTTTGATCAACTTGTCCGATAGAAAATGTTATGTTACTAAGAATGCAATGGCCTCCGCTACCGTAGTCAGCTACATGGCGGTGCACGTCCTGGTTATAGTAGTCCTTGCCCAGAACCTCTAACACCTCTAACACCTCTAACACGTCTAACACCTCTAACACCTCTAACACCTCTAACACTTCTAACAGAGTTTGACAGCTTCATGGTTGGCACCGACTAGACGGATCAGGTTCGAGGTCTGCTTGTGTTGACATCTGAGATGACATGGTGAGCAGTCATGCCTAGTCATGTACATCGCATAACAAATGCTCAAGTGTAGCGCACACATGACAGATAAAATGACCACGTGTAGTGTCACATGCCAGAGAATGAACATGGGGCTATTGTCGCTGTGTGCATAATTACTAGACCTTAGAGGTGAGCATTCAGAACTGAAAAACTGATGCGCATTTCATTTACGTCTGAATGGAATTAAGTTTGTTTATTACGACTTAGTTCCTATGCTTGCTTAGAATTGTCCCTTGAAGAAGTGCAGACTACATTCCCGTCGTTTGTATCGTTGAATGAAGCGAGGTTAAGTCAAGTAAGTAGTGAGCATTTCATGCAATTCAGATGAGACATTGTTTTTCTAAGTGGTTTTTGAATTACATGATTTCTACACTTACGCTAAGAATTACTATTAACAATACATGGGAAGACAAAAAGAAGTGCACACTCCTTAAATTGCAATAATTTATTTTCTGTTTAGCGGAGGAAATAAATGCAACTACCACAGGAAAATTGAGAAAATAAGTATTCATTTACGTATATCGTAACTATGCACATACAAAGTTATGTGCAATAACAGAAAATAAGTTATTGCAATTTTAAAAGTGTATTCTTTTTTGGCTTACCCTGTATACGGCGACTATAACTTTTGCCAGAGCGTGGTAAATGTGAGTAATTATCAATCACTAATTACAGAAGAACTTCGGTGAAGCAGTAGACTTCCTAAGTTCAGTTTTCAGCTTTTCAGAAGCGTCTAGAATCAGAAAAACATCGATTTTTTCTTTAACTTAGAAAAAAAAACGCCCCTTAAGACATCAGGTGTCGAATCCTAAACGCAGTTTTAGAAAAGATTTATTCGATCAATACATAAATGAAGTTTATTCCGATATATCTCAGAGTGCAGAATAAATCTACGGTGCAATGAAACTCTCCAGTATTACTCAACATATCAAATAGATTCTTGAGTTCCATTATATCGCAGGAAACATAATTAAGGACCAATTATACAGTTTGTGAGCAAGTAAAAACGTCGACATAAAGTCTTTGAAAAACTCCCAACTAGTTCTCATATTGTCACAAAAAACGTTCGGAATTATTAGGCACTGTTCAAACAGGCATGATATCACACGATAGATAAATTAACTTTATTCCAATATATCGCACAGTACATAAATTGTTAACAGGTTTTCAATTCTCAACATTAACATTTTAAAGCTCATGGCTGCCATTGTTCTATGTAGCGCTGTGTGAGGTAAAGGCTCCAAGGGGCACGAGATAAGTTTGTTGAAAGTTTGCAACGAGTTACGGACTGCCATTTATGTTACTCAATCACAGGGTAATAATAAAGTAGACTCATTGATGTAAACCCACTTATTACCTTTGGTAACATGGTTACACGGCTGCGCAACCAGAAGCGTACAAGCAACAAACTTTTCCATCTTGGGAATATGCACAAAGTTACTCTGAAAAATGCATACTTCCCTGAGGAAGTATATGGAACATTGACAAATGTACACAATAAGATTTCAAGTGTGTTACAAAAATGACACGTCTCCGTTGTTTTATATTCGTGTGCACAAAATCGTGCACATGTTCGAGCACACATCTGCAAGTCACCAGCTCTGTGTGTCAAGAGAAAAGAAGATAAATTTTTTCTCATAATAAAGTCCAGGCAATTAAGTACACGATATTCAGTACTTTATTGTACAAAAGTGTTGATAGAATTTTGTAATTGATAGCCTCACTAACCCTAAAATTAAATGAGTGGTTGTATAAACTAGGATTTTAAGCTTGTTCGTAAAGCCATCGGATTAATAAAATATGTTTTTTAATTCTAATGATTTTACGGAAACTAATCCATAAATCCCTGATTGATTTCTTTAGAAAAAATCGTATGTGTTACTATCCTAGTTGAAAATCATACTTCAATATGAAATTAAATACAATCTACATACATATCTATATTATAATGAGAGCCCCGTCCGTCCGTCTGTTCGTGTGTCACACTCTTTTAATCGATAGCTTTGATAGCATCTAGAATAAAGC
Source organism: Trinorchestia longiramus (assembly GCA_006783055.1). NCBI lineage: Eukaryota > Metazoa > Arthropoda > Malacostraca > Amphipoda > Talitridae > Trinorchestia > Trinorchestia longiramus. Next base: position 37,141 of record VCRD01004390.1, read on the forward strand.
TTAAGAAATACAAGAAATCATTCTATTGCATTTTTTTATGTGGCAATTCAATTCCCTTTTACTTGCATTATGATATCCAGAATACAAAATCGGTTTATTTTTGCGAATAGAAATTTTCTTTGAACCTTTTCTGTTGAAATTCATCATGATACTTTGATATTTTTAGTTGATTATACGAAAAGAAATGTTTCAAATAAGTTTGTCCAGTAATCTGGCTACCACTTAGTACAAGGCCAAAGATTTTGGAAATTGAGTTATTGTTTTTCGGAATTGTGATTTTCTTGAAAATAGTTTTAAAAAGGTAGCTTACTTATGGGCCACCCTGTATAATAGACGCCTTACGGATTTAGATAAGAGAAAATTTCGTAGGGTATACATGTATTGTAAGCATTGTATTGTGGATACCAAAGGCACATCCATCAATGGGGAAACTTTCGCAAAGCCCGCCTCCACTGACAAATTAAATTGAAAAATTTAGTAAAAACCGTAATTTTTCACGTGTGGATTTAGTATGTATAACAGACAATGTATCGCCATCTCTCTCTCTCTCTGTATCTGTGTGTGTCCGTCCCATTACTTCCTATCTATTACTGAGGAAAAATTACTGAAGTGAAATCAGAACGGATATGCATGTATTACATGCATTGTATTATGAATACCAAAGGCACGGGATCACTAAAAAACACGCCATTTTTCCCGTTATCAGATTTCTTCTCTTATATGGCCATGTTATCGGTAAATATGGTACAGAAGGGAAGTTGGGTATGTATTCATGGAAAATATTCGGATTCTGATAGTACCCCGAGTAAAACTGACAAATGAGATAGATCATCATAGATCCTTGATTTCGTCACTTTTAAATCGAGCAATTTTAACGGGTACTATCCGTGTCATGTTATTGGTAGATAAGATACAGAATGGAAGTTCTATATTTATTAATGAAAATATTCATTTAAAAAACAATAATTCGTCGTAAATCTTTAATGCATTCGTCCTTACAATAATTTCAAATTAGGAAAATCTAAGCTGTGGAACTTCCACTGGAACTATCTAGTTTAGAATATTTCAGTATTTGTATTAGCAAGTAGGTGTAATATTTCTGTGTTCAGTGACGGAATTTCATAATATTTAGTAAATATGTTCATCTCTGATACTTTCATGGATAATACGCTCGAATCAACACAAGATGTTACTTCTTCAATGAAGTTTAAAATCTAGAACACTGAATTACAAAGTTAATTGCCTCAATGGGATGTCTTTCGACTTGAGAATACGGCTTAAGGCTTAAGACATGGATTACGGGTTAATGCTTAACCCTTTAGCGACTTTTTTTTCTAGTTTGTACGTCTAAGCTCACAAAGACCGTCTGTACACTGATGCAATGAAGCATGCTGAGAGCCAGGCAGCCAAAAGAACGACGCTGTAACATGCCGCCGCGTTCAAACCTAGTAGCAACCTCATATTGCTCACTGTTTAATTATTAGAACAATTCTCCCAAAGACCGTAAAAGAGGACCGTATGGTCTGCTTCGTCGCTAAAGGGTTAAGACATGGGCCACGGCTTGATGCTTAAAACATGGACTACGGCTTGTGGCTTGAGACATGGATTATGGCTTGTGGCTTGAGACATGGACTACGGCTTAAGGCTTAAGACATTGCAATACCAAGTGTACGGACATTTTTCTCCCACTTGACAAACGTGCCGAGTTCGTGATGAGCAAAATTGATAACGACATTACATTGGGTGCAGGAAACTAAAATCAATGACCAAAACTCAATTAAAATACCTGCGGGAAATCATTACTCGATGAGGAGCTTCTCGCTTCAATTCCGATGAGACTAATTCCATCAGCGCAGCACGATTTGTGTATTGGCCGTGTGTAAGAAATGAACAAAAAGCTGTTGCAACAGCTCACGTATTGGCAAAAGTCGCCAGCCCATGGATTTCCGATGCAAAATAAGACGCTGAGTGAAATTGTTCATGTCAAACGGAGAGTTGTGCTGCAACTGAACATTTACTGGCAACTCCAAGCAATGCATTTACGGTGTAACCAAAGCTGTCATGTCGGGATGTGCTTCCTTCTGTATGAAGGTCTACACTTCTGTTGATAGTAGCTCCATTTAGGCTGGGGTATGCGTACGTAATTCCCTTCAGCTAAGGTCTATGTGTGCACATTAAGTTATGAATGGCACTAATCCGTTTATATTAATGCCTAAACGTGTCCGTACGCATTAATTCAAGCGTCATAAAGTCAGCACCTGCCTCCAGCATCACGAAGATTTATTATTCATTATTCTCCACATTGCATCCATTTATACAGGGTGCGGCAACTCAATTTTCTTTTTTCAAAGTGCTTTGCTTTGAAAAAAGGAAATTACGTTGCCGCACCTCATCCTATTTGAAGAGTCCTAATGTCTTGACTTTATTTTTGTCATCTTGCTCTTGCAAAGCCGAGCGTTGAAAAGTCGTTTTTTATTGCGTATACGAGTATTTTTCCCGTATCAGAATGAATTTAGATTGTAATCAACTTACGTATAATATCTAATTTATATTGTACTTGATGCTATGAACAGGCTTCAAAGCTGTACTCTTCAAAGCGCCTCTACGAGCCCTTACTTCAAGCTGCAGCACACAGGACGGGAAGTTGCTAGGAGCATCAACAGTAATCTTACGATGGTATCATTGAAAATTAAAAATTCCATATATATATATATATAACACGTACTAAATTGGAATAAAGCCCGATCTTTCTTTGTTAATGTTGGCGAGTCAATACGTTTTCCTTGTTCATAATACAGAGATTTACAGTGCTTCAATAATTGAAAAGATGTGAACCACACGAGGGGCTTGGTAACAGATGTTGATATTCGTATTAACATTGTTGATATCATAATTATTATTGCATTATTGATTAAATTGCAATTATTTCCACTAGAACATTCAGGTTAGCACACTTCTGGACCACATACGCATGATCGTCTTTTCTAAAGCACTTAGAATTCTTTCAAAAATTCTCCGCAATTTGAGAAGGCATTTATTTTCTTCTATGTTATTGCCTGCCATAAATGTATTTGCTAGATCTAAATTTCAATTCTAAGTTATTGAACTTGAGCAAAGCAAGAGACAACCAATGAGTTAGGTAGACACGTCTTCAACAGTTGCAGTCAATATGAATGATGAATAAATATGTGAAGCCTAAAACATCAAATAAATGTAATCACCTGTGAATGAAAACACCAAATTAAAATATTAGACTCGCAAGAAGTTCTTGTCACTACTGCTGCTGTATATACGGCGGGCAACTCAAGTGGTTCTCAAAAGATGTTAACTGTCTGCGAGCGTGCTGACGAGGACAGACATTTCACTCACGTTCATGATGGATTGAAGGAAAAGAAGCCTCGCATACAACACATTTGCAACTGTAAGGGGGAGAACAGTTGTGCAAAGAGTAATCAAGTTCATACATGACTTATGAATTAATATTGCCTTTATATAGAATAGAATAAGGCAATAAAAACGCGCCATTTGGCCCATTCCTGGGTTAATATCCAAGTTTCATGCCGTCTAAAGTAAAGGCAAATAAATATAAATCATGTACGTACACCCTAATCACGTAAGTCACAATTCAGTCACGGACACACACACAATCATACACTGGCCCTAGGATTTTGGGACATGGAATTAGTCCGTTATAATACTGGGGGGAAGAGGTGGGTTCATAATCCAATATTCGCTTATACGTACAGTGTGGGGCATAACTTCAGTCACAAGTTCTCAAATCAATTTGATCATTATTAATTTGAAAAATATTACCGAATGTTATTATATTAAATTATTTATCAAGGTGAAGCCTGTTTTGCTCGTTGCGAAAGTATCACAGTACTGAAGTCAAAATTGATTAAATGCTGGGAGAAAATACTCTTAGAAGTGTAATTCGTGCGCCCATTAAAGACTTTTCTAAAAGACTTCGCAAAGTAGTGAACCATTTTTAACAATTTTTTGTGGTCGTAGATTAGTAAATTACTCACTATTTGTTAAAGTCAGGCCTTAAAATATATGCTTTTTTCAAGAAAAAACTGTTTATGTTTTGTAACAGTATTTATGCCCCAGCGTGTAATTACAGTCCTCAGTGGGTGGCATTATGATGCATTGCTTAGTAGAATATAATAGAATGAGGCGATAAGAACGAGCCTTTTGGCCTATTCTTGAGTTGGTACCCAAGTCCCATGCCGTAATTCTAGCCGCCGATGGTCATACACAAACTGACCACCGCGGCAGCAGACCTCGAACCCGGGTCTTCTCGCATCGCAAGCAAGTTCGCTCACCAGTCGACCAATCTGGTGGTATTGGGATCACCTGAGCTAAGTAAGAGAACAGTGACAGAGTGAGGAACACCTGCGTTAATTAGAACAGTTGAGCAGAGAAGAACATTTGAACTAAATATATTTTTGACACATTTTACAATTTACTATTTAAACCAGCAAATAGTGCTGTATCTCAGAACTTTGTGTTTATTATTAGAATAAATAGATTTACCGTCGGTTATTTAGCACATTCATTGCTTGAACAAATTGCAAAAGTATGTTGCAGATCACTGGAAAATGTTCGAATGGTTGATTGAACATTCGATAAATGTTACATTAAATGTTTGAATGTTTGAAAATGTGACTGGAAATGTTAGACTTGCCCATATGCCTGGGCGTCTACCATGATGTGGCTTAATTATCAAAATATTCATGCATGTTTATGCTTCTGCTGAATTTTATGTATGTGTGTTGCAGCAGAGCTGGTGCTCTGTACGAACAGCAATTTGGAACAGAAATGGAAACAAATAATTTGTTCCCCTATCGAACACTTGATGTGTTCACCTCTGGAACACTTGATGTGTTCACCTTTAGAACGCTTGATGTGTTCACCTCTGGAACACTTGATGTGTTCACCTTTAGAACGCTTGATGTGTTCACCTCTGGAACACTTGATGTGTTCACCTTTAGAACGCTTGATGTGTTCACCTCTGGAACACTTGATGTGTTCACCTCTAGAACACTTGATGTGTTCACCTCTAGAACACTTGATGTGTTCACCTTTAGAACGCTTGATGTGTTCACCTCTAGAACACTTGTGTTCACCTCTAGAACATTTGAGGTAATGTATATGATGAATTTTCAGTGCTTTTTGAGTCAAAATGAAGAAAGTTTCACAAATATTTGAATGAAATCCAAGCAGGGATTTTTTTTAACTTGTTTAGTAGACCTTTTTAGCTTCGTTTTCTACATTTTTTGTTCAGAAAAAACTAATTATTTTATAGTAAACATATCTATTTTCATTTCACACACGAAGTTCGTAAGTGAAATGAATTTGCGACAATGACTGCACCAAAAGATGAAATTGTGAGTATGAATGAAAATACAGATATCCCATACGCATATGAATATACTGATGCAATTGCCCCGGCATACCGAAGCAATTGCCCCGGTATAACGATGATATTGCCCCGGTATACCGGTGTAATTGTCCCGGTATACCGATGCAATTGTCCCGGTATACCGATGATATTGCCCCGGTATACCGGTGTAATTGTCCCGGTATACCGATGCAATTGTCCCGGTATACCGATGATATTGCCCCGGTATACCGGTGTAATTGTCCCGGTAACTCCGCAATTTTGCAGCACAAGCACAAGTGATTGTGTCCTAGCGAAGTCTCAACAAATCTTTCTTTTTCGTAATTTGGACGGAATTTTTTCTAAGTTCTGCTGATTTTTAAACTTCAAGGCAAAGGCCAACCACCAGCAGTGAGCGTCACCACCAACAACAGCACCACCATATATGGTCAATGCTATGACAATGACCTCCATATATGGTCAATGTTATGACGATGACCTCCATATATGGTCAATGTTATGACGATGACCTCCATATATGGTCAATACTATGACATTGACGAAAAATATTGAATTATTTCGTTGTCTCAGAATATTTTATTCGGAATTGCAAAATTTTTTTGTTTACGATTGAGGAGAAGAATATTTTCTCAATTTCTGGATTGGAATATCAAATATTTGAACAGTTGAATGGATTGGTCTCGATGCTTGGAAATATAATTAATTTTCCGTGCACAATATCAAGTAACGTCATGGAATCCAGAGTAAAAGTAAGTAGTTATAATGTACAAATCATTTCTTAAACTCGTTGCACTCCTTGCTTTCGCTACAGTCAAGTAGTAAAGTCACATGACTTGAGTTGTCAGATCTCTGGTTCGAGACTCCTAGCAGCTCTCGAATATTGTTCTGCTTGTGACGCAGAGGACGAGGTAGGCTGACAAACTGATTGACTTGGACTACTTCTCAAACTATCATCTCAAAGTGTCTCTATGAGTTCCTATCTTAAGCCACAAGATGGACGGGAATAATGGAAGCATGAGTACAGTCCCAAATTATTACATTGAAATTTAAAAGTAATGTAAAGATCACGCATTCCAGGTTAGAATATAGTGTTTCCGGTTGCTATTATACTCCTAAGACTAAAATTCTGTCTTCACCAATAAATAATGTTTATAAGGGATCCAAGCCAACAAACGCTTCCCCAACATAGAATCATCGATTCCAAAAGTCTTCCCATTTCTGCACGTGTGGCGTAAAAAATTCCTTCATAATTTTCACAGTTCCCTCGTACACGCAATAACATATACATGTAATATGAATAAAATTGAGTAGTTCTACTGTCAAACTCAGTTAACTAGATAAAATAGACTAAACAAATGCATAATTGGTTAATAAAACTCAGAGAAAAACTTATTAAGTTATTTATGCTCTCAAACTTTACGAATATAATATTAAAACAATGAACACATACTTATGGACAGTTGCATAACTTACTTGTGAAACACGACTGAAAAATCAAGCAATATGTCAGTGATGTGAACACGACAGAAAATTATTCATGTTACTCTCAAAAATTCATGCAGTGTTGCTTCTAAAGACGCTACTTCAAGAAAATGTTAAGGTTTTTCAATATTTCTTTTTGACTCAAGAAATAAATAATTTCTGTAGAGTATTGTTGACTGCAGCTGCAGTAGGTGTAAGATGAAGTAAGGATTTGAAGGCAGGGAAGCAATCTTAAAAAAATAAGCCATCAACGAAGCGTAAGATCAAGTAACTGATTTGAATTGCAAATCTTGAAGGCCAAAGAAATTCAATTGTAGTTGAAGCTACAGCAAGCAATTTTTAGCTAAAGCAAGCAAGATAAAGCAACACAAATAAAACACCATTAAAAAACTAGCACTCGAAATTCAAATTTTTTCGCTGCTTCTAATGCTAGAAAGAATGAAATGGGCAGCAAGTTATTACTATCTAAACCAGGGTTCCGATTCCTTCACCAACGACTTTTCTAAATCCTCTGAACTGGGATTCCTTTTATTGGATCTTACATGCACAACATTCTCTTTCACTTCTACTCTTCTTAGTTCCCTTTTCTTTCTGATGGTAGAATCTTCTTTCATTCACTAATGTATGATATTTACTTTCATCTCACAAACCCTTATTGAAGCTGTCACTCTCATCCCTCTAGAATATTCTTCCATTAACCACAATTGATGTAATTACTCTCACAACTCATCACTTCCTTCATATGCACTGCTTTTGTTGCTAATACTCTCAACACTCTTCCTATCCTCCCATTAACTACCATTGACACTGCTACACTCATCATTTAACGCAGAAAAAACTCTTTACTTCTCGTCCATTTCTCTCACTCAACTTTTCGCTTTTCCAGCTCAAGAGCCGGCCACGCATCTCACTGTATGGGGATGAGGGCCCCACAGTCCCCTATGTACACCTTACTGATGGGATCAGTCCTCGCCACGGCCCTGAGGACATCCATGCCCCGCGTTACCTCCCCAAAGGGACACCTGAAAGTCTCCTGGAGGTTCTCCCTGAGGCAAACACCGAACAGAGCACCGAAACGCTTCTCTCCAGCATCGCCCCCCAGCCCCACTACGTAGCCTCTCTTCTTAGGGCCTATGAAGCTGCACGGCAAATCAAAACGAAAACTTTAACTTCGTAATAATAGCGAGTGAAGGTGACTAATTAGGGTAAACATAAAGAGTGATGGTAATTAATTAGGGTGATAAAAGAGAGTGAATGTAACTCATTAGGGCAATAAAAAAGAGTGAAGGTAACTAATTAAAGTAGTCAAAGAGAGTGAAGGAAACTAATTAGGCCAATAAAAGAGAGTGAAGGAAGCTAATTAGGGCAATAAAAGATAGTGAAGGTGACTAATTGGGGCAATAAAATGTAGTGAAGGAAAATAATTAAGGCAATAAAAAAGAGTAACTAATTGGGGAAATGAAAAAGAGTGAAAGTAAGTAATTGATGCAATAAAAGAGAGTGAAGAAAACTAATTAGGGGAACAAAAAAAAGTGAAGGTAACTAATTAAGGCAATTAAAAAGAGTGAAAGTAACTAATGAATCAATTAAAGAGTGAGGGTAACTAATTAAGAGAACCAAAAAACATGATTGACTAAAGTTTAATTAAAGGGCTGAAATTAATAGGCAGTAATTTCAAAGGTCAAATTCGTGCGTCATACTTGGCGACATTTTGTGTTGGTTGTCTACAGTCAATATTAGAACTCTTGTCTTGTAGCCCTAGCGAAACATAAAATATGTTACATTTAGATAAATACTCTTTATTATGCTAGATGCATAATCTTTATCATGCTAATGCAGACTCTTTATTATGCTAGATACATATTCTGTATCATGCTATATGTATACTGTGTATCATGCTAGATACATACTCTGTATCATGCTATATGCATACTGTGTATCATGCTAGATACATACTCTATATATCGTAGTAGATACATATTCTATATCATACTAGATACATACTTTACCATGTTAGATACGTACTCTGTATCATGCTTAAATACATACTAATTACTAACCATCTTACGTTCCCACTCATAATACACGGCAACAATGAAAGATGGCCTGACATCCACACTCACCTATCACCCCACTCACCTACTACCCCACTCACCTACTACCCCACTCACCTACTACCCCACTCACCTATCACCCCACTCACCTACTACC
>VCRD01004391.1:22965-34142 GCA_006783055.1 Trinorchestia longiramus
GCAAGCTCTGAAGTACTGTTAACAGAAAACAGTACGTTAAGAAGCAAGCTCTGAAGTACTGTTAACAGAAAACAGTACGTTAAGAGGCAAGCTCTGAAGTACTGTTAACAGAAAACAGTACGTTAAGAGGCAAGCTCTGAAGTACTGTTAACAGAAAACAGAGTACGTTAAGAAGCAAGCTCTGAAGTACTGTTAATAGAAAACAGTACGTTAAGAAGCAAGCTCTGAAGTACTGTTAACAGAAAACAGTACGTTAAGAGGCAAGCTCTGAAGTACTGTTAACAGAAAACAGTACGTTAAGAGGCAAGCTCTGAAGTACTGTTAACAGAAAACAGTACGTTAAGAGGCAAGCTCTGAAGTACTGTTAATAGAAAACAGTACGTTAAGAGGCAAGCTCTGAAGTACTGTTAACAGAAAACAGAGTACGTTAAGAGGCAAGCTCTGAAGTACTATTAACAGAAAACAGAGTACGTTTCCGATGTAAGAGCATGCAAATAATATTATTATTATTGTCATTTTGATCTCTTTGTATGAAAAATTAATAACTATTCTACTAAAAAAACAGAACATTTTAGTCACGGACGTGTTAACCTGTAAATCACCGGGAAAATAATTGCTTGAAAAAGTACCTCAGCAATCCAAACTATTGCTTTAGTTTATTAATTCAGGCACCCCAGAAATACAAACTATTGCTTCAGTTTATTAATTCAGACCCTCCAGCAATACAAACTATTGCTTCAGTTTATTAATTCAGACTCTCCAGCAATACAAACTATTGCTTCAGTTTATTAGTTCAGGCACTCCAGCAATACAAAGTTTGCTTCATTATATTAATTCAGGCATCCCAACAATCTGAACGATTGTATCAGTTTATTAATTCAGGCTCCCCAGCAATCCAAACGATGGCTTCAATTTATCAATTCAGGCCCCCCAGCAATCCAAACGATTGCTTCAGTTTGTTCTACAGTTCATTAACAGCCAATAAGCCAAAGCCCAAAAGCAGAGAAGCGTACTGGAACATTCTGGGCACTGCCGCCCGGTCTAATTATGACTAAATGCTCCCACCAAAGTTGCAAAGTGTTTCCACATATTAAGAGCAAGTTTAATGTAAAAGTCAGGAGCAAATTTAAAAGTACATGTCTATGCAATGAGAGGTGCACATTAATAAGGTAAACGAGGCCGTTGTCGAGGGTGTGTTTCTGCTGTGAACTTTTTTCCAATTCTTATATTCACAGTGTAGTTTAATTCACTAAACAGCTTTATTGTTTGTCCACTAACATCTGTATACATTGTCTTCTCTATTGTCTGTAGAACGCTAAATAGACTATTTTGCAGTACACCATGTAAGCTGCTCAGTAGAACGTTAAATAGGCTGCTCAGTAGAACATTAAATAGCCTGCTCTATGAATGCAAAAACGTCTGCTCTCAAGTATGCCCATTCCTACGATCATTTTGTACATGACATAAGCAGCACAAAAAACTTCGTCAAAACTAACCGGAAAAAACAGTAATTCTTTAAAAAGACTTGGGTTGGATTTTCTGCCAGGAGTTTGGAGACTTATTTCGAGTCCCACTCCACAGACTGACTGTGGAACTTGATGCACTCCAACTCTAATTTCTGACACACAAATATTCAGAATCGGCTCAGCTTCTTCGATTTGTACTAAACACTTTTCTTATTCTCACTTTTTTCCAAAGTATTTTAACCAAACCCAGTAAAGTGCGTTGCAATCCGCCATCCAATGAGAGGATGTCTCATCCACGCTCACTGTTGTAGATGAGACACCAGTTCTACATTCTAGTTATTGCCAAGTTCGGCCTCATCCATTACTCAAGATCTTTATGGCTGTTGAAAGCAGTGTGAGAAAGGCAGAAACTTAAATTTGTTTTGAACTGCACAAACTAGAGCATTTATACTTTTTTCATTCGTGATGTTCAGGTCAGTTTGGGGATCGAGGGAGTTGGGTCCCAATTAATAAAAGAATGAAAATTTGATGACCAAGTGTGAAAGTTTTGTGAGATAAAATCCGCACTACGAATGAGAGATGTACATAATTAACGTAAAACTTAACAGAATGCATTACTTGAGTCTTCAGTACAAAGTAGATGGTAATTTGGACTTCCAGAAGTCATCCAATAATTTCATTTAACTTCCAGGAAGATGGCGCCTCTCAATAGCCATGGAGGCTGACCTAACACTTCTTCTACTGAGCTTTAAACGTGTGACTGCCGCTTATTTAACGATAAGGAGCCAGCATGCAGTGCAATAATGTACAACTAAACGTAAAATCACGTAAATAAGTAAAAACACTAAGCGGTGAAAGCGTATAGAAAAAGGTGATTTGCATGGAAGAAAGCTACATGGACTAACGGCTGTTGAACAGAGATAGCATAAATCTGTCACCACAAACGCTGGGGTGCCTACAGCGTTAAAATTGAAGCTACAGCGAGAGCAGAGAATAAAAGAAATTCATCTGCATTGGTGGCAGCTATCGGGAGATGATAACTAAAAGTGATACCAATGCAAGTGAAAGAATGAGATACTTGACCCTCTGTGTACATGGCCCTAGAAGCCAAAGCTGGCCTCAAGCAGCGCGAGATAGAATCGGCATTGGATAGCGAAGGCTCTAAAGAAAGCTGCTAATGAACATGCTCTTGATCAATATGAAGAGATAGTGGTCTGACACTAACATCTTGACACGATACTCCAACTCCGGCAATAGCAAACAAAAAAACAAAAGAAAGCGACGTGGACAAGTTGACACTTCATGCAGTGCCATCAGCAAAGACAGAAATCACATGCAAAGTCGCCTGGCAATCGAGGTTAGGCCGTAAAATTTGAATATTTGTCAGACTCGTTTATCTAGTACACATGGAATAAATTATGCACGAACTATATGCTAGATAAGTCAGTTTCACTTTATCCATGAGACATTGCTTTCGAATTCGATCGAATTCGGTGCCCACGAAGAAAAAATGCCGTATTGGCTTCCGAAATGACGCCTGAAAACGTGTCACAGCTGCTGCAAAAATTATGTGGGCAGAGATAAATGAAAATAAAATCATACAGCATCCGCTGTCCAAAAATTTCCTAATCAATCGGAATCAAGTCACGTACAAAACATGACCTTTCTCTTTTTGCTTTCCACAGTTTTCATATTAGTCGACTGATAAATTCTTTCATTCAGCAATTGGTCCAACTCTTGAATTCAGATTGCAGCATTGTTGACTAAATATTCTCATTATTTGTTTACTAATAATGACGTACATATATTTTGCACTCGTGCTTTTGGAACACACGCAACATGCCATTTTTTGTGTAACTTGTGAACTAAGATTTGTATAGTCAGTACCTAAAGTTGACTAGTAACAGCAGCATGCTACTAACAAGACCACTGTAAAAAGAAGCACTGTGTTAGTACAATCATTTAAAAAATCAGACAAATTGACTGATGCAGAAAAGAAGGTGCTGCCCTTACGCAAAAATAAAACCTTCAATATATAGAGACGCGTATACTCGTACTTATCCATACCTCAGAAATCGAAAAACCAACTACAGATTTCTTTAATGTCCGGTGAAATCTGTAGTCCAATGTGTCATAATTAAAAAGTATAGAAAGTATTTTAATAACAACAAATGAAAAATTGTACTGAAAATGAATCATAAAAATAGTGGTAGGTGTTGTGGATGAAGAACAAATTCCTCCAAAACACAGTTGGCGATTAACTATTTAATAAAATTGACCTTCAGTGCTTTCATAAGGATATTTTCAAAATATGAAAACAAAAAACTGAGTACTAAACAGAGATATTAAATATCGACAATCATTCTGTTCATTATTAGTCACTTGAAAGCATTTACTTTCTAAAACAACGATATCCTCGTCTTCGTAAACCCTACTCTCTGAAATAACGATATTCCAGTCTTTGGAATCCCTACTCTGAGAAACAACGATATTCCAGTCTTTGGAAACCCTACTCTCAGAAACAACGATATTCCAGTTTTTCGGAACTCCTACTCTCAGAAACAACGATATTCCAGTCTTTTGGAACTCCGACTCTGAGAAACAACGATATTCCAGTCTTTGGAACCCCTACTCTCAGAAACAACGATACTCCAGTCTTTTGGAACTCCTACTCTCAAAAAACAACGATATTCCAGTCTTTGGAAACCCTACTCTCTGAAACAGCGATATTCCAGTCTTTGGAACCCCTACTCTCAGAAACCACGATATTCCAGTCTTTGGAAACCCTACTCTCTGAAACAACGATATTCCAGTCTTCGGAAACGTGGCTCCAGATTACGCATGCATGTATGATTTCATTATATTGAACCTGTATATCATTACATCTTTACGGAAATCTCAACTGTCAACTGTCTTAGAGTCCCAACTTCATTTCAATGCTTGTGATGGTAGCATGTGTTCGACGCGAGAGCTCGTTTTCTGAAGTGCAGATGCATATCATATGCTAAAATGCAAATGTATATCATCTACTACAATGCAAATGCATATCATTGGCTGAAGTGCAGATGAATATCGTTTGCTGAAGTGCAGACGCACGTCTACTGTACTACAAATCTCTAAGAATAAAGTTTTGCAATCAATGGATTTGCTCGCTGGAATTTAAGGAGAAATTTTCATGGGATTGTACATTTAAAGCACGGGAATTTAGTCAGCATGAAATGCTAAAGGTAATACATGTGCTATATTACTTTCTTTAAAGCCTGTAATAAAATTTTTCAAGCACAATGCTGAATTTATTTGATGAAATTGTAATGTGAACAGATTTTTAAACATAAAAATTATATGATTATCATGCACCACCCTAATTTAAACCTTTTACATCCGTGTAGCATTCCCTATAAATATTTAACAAAAAAATACTTATTATATGTGAAATTCAATTTAAGTTATTAAAATACACCTAAAAATATTTCAAAATTCAACGGTATGATAAAATTAATACACACCAACACCTAGATGTCGTAAAACCTAACGAACCAGAAAGCAGTTATCGATTATTGAGATAGGTTTGGGAAAAAAACTGTACTGAAATTAATAGAGTTATACCGTATGTTAAAATCTTGAAAAAAATCTTTCAGATACACCCACTTCCCGCTGCGTAGTGTATTACAGTGACCGTAATGTACGAACGAAAAGTTATCCTAAAAACAAATTTTTCCCATATCTCTTGCTTCCGTGTCTCGTTGACGTCCCACAATAGACGAACAAGACATACAATTTTCTACAAATTTGCAATTGTGAATCAGTTCTTGAGTCGATTTAAGGAATCTAACCTAATCTGGCAAGTCTGTTGTTCTGACCATACAGACCTCCACGTCTCCGCTGCCTTAACAAGAAATAACTTTGAAGAATTAAATAGAAAGTTGCAAAGTGTGAAGAAGGGCATCATTGTTTACAGTGAACAAAATTTACCGGCAGTGAAGTTTTGAAAGGGGTCTGATAAACTACAGTATTTGCACGATTATAAAACGATAACATTAAATAAATTTTCATACATCAGGTGCTCAATTTGCCAGAGTTGTCAAAAATGACTCAGCCATACAAAATTTCTCATTTTACTTTTGGCAAACGAAAAATTGGTTTAATTTGGATTAGTTACGAATTCTTACCTGAAATTCTGCAGGTTATCAACCGAAGAATATTGTGTCTAATAAAAGCACATCCTCTTCACTGTTCCATTTTCATAAGCTTCCTAGAGTTGACCTTTCAAATGTAGTCGACACAAGAGAAATATGTTCCAGCTAAATATAGTTTTTCACAGCACTGGAGTTGCAACTACACACCGCAGTACAGCAGGTAACCTCCTGCGCTGACAGCGAGTGTCCAGGTTTCTGTTATGTTGCCTTGTATTTTGCAAAGAAAACTAACAAAACTGTTCTAACTTCCTTCCATGAATACAGGGACGTTTACGTCAGCAATTCAATGAACTGTTCAGTTTCAAGACGATGTTCTGAAACCTTGGCATAGCTCCAGGCAAACGCGAACTCATCTGGAACAGATGCTAAAAGTTCCTCAGCAATAGAAGCGTAGCATCTACTCGCGTCAACGTCGCCAGCATTACTGGCCGCTGGAACAGCCCAATGCTCTTCATGGATTTCAGAACCGCAAAAAGAGCCTCCAGGGATTCTTGGTACTGCCTCTTAGAAAAAATCTCTCACTACTATTTCACAATGATGCTAAGACTTACACGTTGCTAGAGCACAGTAATACAAAATGGAGAAAAGTTGAAGTGATGAAAGGTATCTGGAAAGTTTCATGGAACTCTGTTTTACTCAACTATAGGCAAGTATATATACCTACTGTGCATAGTTACATATACAGAGATATACTCGTTATTTTATTAACCAGTGATACTCTATGGTCTCACTGTATAGCTTAACTGCAAAGTTATAGGCCGTAGAAAATGCAGTGAAAATATGTGATGTGTAATAAAGCATGATAGTCAAGGGCTTCCAGGTTTCAAGTTTTTCAAAATATTGGACACGTTCCGTCAAGGTTGTCAAGACTGGGAGCTGTCCACGCTGACAGCGACAGCAAAAGTTGAAAAAATTGTTCGTTCACATCCGCATCACTTCAGATAAGAAAGTTTGCTAAAAATTGAAATTCTCTCCGAATGACCAAAAATAAAAACAATTATTCGTTTTCGTCGTATTGGGTAGCCGTTTCTCAACATCTTTCGATGTGTCTCTTGAAAAAAATATATACTTTCGTTCATGAAAAATTACGAGTTATGTTATCTTAGTGTTTCATTTTTAGTGAGGTTGTATTGTTAAAATAATGTTCAACCATACACATAAGTTTAAAACATTGTAGTAGTGAATTGATAACATGAAATTAAACATGACCTTTGAGCCTCCTTTAGCAATACCTTAAATGTTTGTCAGTTCTGTCAGTGTGACGCTTGTTCAAGGGAGCAGTTTTGTACAAGAGAATCATGCTGAAATTGTTCTTAAAACGTCAGATGATTAAGAATTGATATTTACGGGCCAATATCTCTTCAACATCTACCCCACAGTTCATCGAGAAAAAGCGATTCAATATAAATGAAGGATTAGCAAATATTAAACAATATGTGAACATCTTTCTTTCGACAGAAGATCGATCTCAACCGCACTTCTAATAAAGTTGTACGAGATACTGCGTATAAATGAGTAAAAAAACTTTTTAACCATCGTTCATTGAAGTACACATGACAGAAACCTCGTTGTCATAGTCGTGCCTTGTCTGGTTATTTAAAGACAAGGTTTTTCTGGGGAAAACCAAACTGCTGACCCAAAGTGGGAGATATTCTTGTTATTACATCGTCTAATGTTTCTTATGCCCGAAATTTTTAATAGTCTTGTTCTCCATTGTTTTGAATGTTGTTTTTCTGCTTATTGTTTTCAATGCTATCAAGCTCCACACTGTTTTTATTGTTGTCATAGCCCCATACTGTTTTCATTCTTTCTTATTCCCACACTGATTTTGAAGTTGTCTTATCACCAAACTGTTTTCAGTGTTTGTTGTCACTGTAGTTTTTTCTGCAGTCCTTGTTTCATGGTTTTGACTCAGACTGGCAGGAGGATTTTCCCAGATCTCCACTCAGAATATCATGTTGACTGCTGTCAATTATTAATTTAGTTGAAGAAAGTTTAACTTTCGTTGGCACTGCATGCCTCACAAGGGTTTTTAAAATGATTTTGTTTATAGCGAAATTGAGGATAACATTTAGCTCAGCGATTCTTGAACATAAATCCATTAACTTTAGTTACTTATACCATAGTTGACTGAAACTAAAGTTGACACATCAAGATTGATAAATAAATCCTTTTTTGGTTCTGAAATTGTCTTAGTCGAGCCACTTAGATAACCTCAGTCTCAGACGTGCTGTGATCCATAAATCAGATTTAAACATGTATATGGTGATGAAATTTCGATTAAACAATCTCAACAAAAAAACACACATACACTACGTAACTTTGAAAAAATATCTTAAAATTATTTTCATTTTCTACAAAAATACTAAAAATTTGGCAGCCATTTTTCTTTGAGTATTCCGTGTGACAAAATGACTTCAACTTATAGAGTTTTCAAAATATCAATTGAAGTAGTTAATCAATTAAATGCCATTAATAAGGCCTTAATATATATATTTTATTTCTGTATCGTAGAATGGCGTGCTTTTTTATTCAGTCAATGGCTGGAAATTGTTTGTAGTGCTTGACTTTATTTTGTCATTATCATTTAGTATATAAGTAATTCTAGAGCAACATTTTGCTTTAGTTTTTAAATCAATTCATCTCTTCTATGTGCACGAAAGAATAAAAATGCAATTAAAATTAAACATATAATCGAGATTTTTTTAAGCTGAGCGTAACTGTGATCTGCAACATAGTTAATTACTACATTGCAGCATCATCAAAACATTGACCTTCCAAAAGCCTGACCAAGCATCAAGAAGCGCAATCAAGAGCTTTCAGTAACTAAATAATCAGACAAGTATGTTCATTAGTGTATTCTGAAGAAGGAAAAATGAAAGGCAAATGAGAAACATCAAGGTGGTGGGAAAACTTTTCGCTCACATTGAAATAGTTAAATTTTAACAAGCTGTCAATAAATGAACCCTCAATTTTCACCTCTAGATTGAAGACAAAAATCTCTTGAAAAAACCCTTGGTACTTAATAAAAGGTAGCATTCGAGCCTCTAAAAACCTACATGGTGTCCACATTACACGGAAATGATACTAGCGTGTGAACGGATCAGAAATGGCTAGAAAATACTAATTAAAAATTCAAATTGAATGCCTTTCTGACAGCTTACATTTACATTAGTAGATAACTTAACAATTAGGAGCAAACACTGCATTTCACTACTTGTTTCGAACGACATTAGTTTGCATTCAATTTGCATACCATATCCCTGTCGCGTGGTAGGATCACTATTTAATCTGCGTTGAAGTTTCCTTGCTTAATTCTCGCCAGCGCAGCAAAGTATACATGGTAAACGCTATAAGAAAGTAAAATATTGGTATTTTCCAGAACATATTTAACACTTCAGCTCACAGGTTCCGTGCTACATTTCGTTTGTGACTACAATTACAATTTGTATGCATCTATGACTATTTGTATTCTGTAATTACAGTTTCATTTCGTCTCTCACTACAGTTGCATTTCGTGTGGGACTTTAGCTACATTTCGTGTACGACTTTAGCTGCACTTCATCAGTGAATTTGAAATATTTAGTCTGCGGCTGCAGTTGTTTTATATCTCTGACAGTAATCTAAACTTTTCATTAACTGAATGTAAGTCGTTGGATGTCATACATTTTCATGATCATTATTTATTAACGTCATGCAGCGTTGCAAGAATGATCGCTTTTTAATGACGTGAATTATGAAAAGTTACATTTTTCATATTTTCTTAGTGTATCCTAGTTCTTACAGCATTTAGTCCACATTCTTACACCCCAGATGTATAAATACTTGCAACAAAATGAACATATTTAAATCATCAAATTAAACTAACATTATATGAAACGTTAAACGCACAAACAATAAACGTAAACACACGAACAAAACACAAGTAGAAAATTAGGTCAGTGGATGGAATAAGCAGTGTTGTTGAAACATCTGTCTGTCAGGGTTGGAGACTCGTTGTCTTATTCTGCTTTATTTCCACTCTTTTTTATAACTAAATTCGCATGTTTGTATCCACCATTTGCCTTGGGCTCTCCTTCTTTTACCTCGTCAAGCTGAAAGAAGAAACTCTTAATATTCATTATTAATGTACTATTATTATTGATATACTGGTGTACATTTATTATTGGTATACCAATTATTATTGATATACTGGTGTACATTTATTATTGGTATACTCATTATTATCGGTATACTGGTATACATTTATTATTCGTATATTCATTATTATTGGTATAATGGTATGCATTTATTATTAGTATACTTTCAATTTGGATTCTTGCTCGGGACCATTCTATCATTTTTTCACTTACGTAAACATTTATTTCAGATTTAAATTACAGAAAGTTTATTGAAACTATCAGTGAATTATTATTTACATTTTCAGCAGTACGATGAAATTGAACATCTGGCATCTTAATATTTAGAATAACTAGTTAGGAAGTTATGGTAACATACAAGTCTAGTCATGCACTCACTGGACAATATTAAGAACAATTATCATAAAATTTAGAACACATTTACCACAAACCACAACGATAAATTCTAACCTAGAATTAGCAGAGCAAAAATAAAATATGAACGCCATGAAATTTATAAGAGAAGCCGTCAATGGTACAACGACGTCTAGAGGGCGCTTGAGACTTCAGGACTGTCAGGCCAAGAGATGTCTCTCTCTTGTAATGTTCTTTGATTAGGAGTTAGGCGCACAACTGCAGAAAAACATGGCTGCTCTATGGCTGCAGGCCTTGCAGTCTGCTGGTTATGTTCCGTAATGACGAGGGATGGAGAGTGTCACCAAGTATTGGTTTGGCAGCTGCTGCTTCAATCTTTTCATGGAAGTGGTCGGGCTGTGCTCTGCGATCTGCCTTCAGCGTGTCCGGTTTTGATGAAATATATTTTATAAGTCATCCAACTCATTGTGGAGGAATTTCGTTCAAACTTATCTGACTGGTATAAACAGTATCTAAGTTTCACTGACAAATTTCTCCGTTGTGTTTGAAGCCAAAAATTTTGCTGTGTTGTGCACTTCAACACAATGCTTGTGCCAATAATTCGAAGATTTTACATGAAAGCTACAAAGCCTTTGATGTTTCCAGCATGTCTGACTAGGAATATCATGAATATTATATGCTTTATTACTAAGTATGTGCTAGACCTTGAAAGACTTTTTGTAGCATCTTAACTTACGGAAGAAAATATAAAGGAAAGGAAAAGATCCACGAAACTGCAAGCATTTCAAAAGTACACGCTCATAATAATGCCCTCTGATTCACTGCAGCATTTGTTAAGAGAAAAGATACACCATTTACACGCCCTGAGATACTACACACCACTCCTAGGTCATACTCCTCGACTGTGATAATTGCAGAGCCAGGTGAGGTATTATTTCAGCATTAAAGTGAGGTATTTCAGCATGAGAGTGCGGTATTTCAGCATTAAAATGAAGTATTTCAGCATTAAAGTGAGGTATTTC
>VCRD01004392.1:0-16074 GCA_006783055.1 Trinorchestia longiramus
AGGAGTAGAGTGTGGTGAGGAGTAGAGTGTGGTGAGGAGTAGAGTGTGGTGGGGAGAAGAGTGTGGTGGGGAGCAGAGTAGTTTAGAGTGTGGTGCTCTTTACTAATTACAAAAAAAAACAATTGTTTTCGTTGATGAGTTTTTCGCTTAACGCATCCTTAAACCAGGCCCATAAATCGAAAGAGTATTATCCTTGTCACTGGGTTTTATATAATTGAATTGCTGCAACGTCTTGGAGCGGCCGTTACTCTCAAAAATGAGGTCTGTCAAGACGTTAAAAATACGTATGCGTTTGAAGCAATTTGTAGTTTTTATTCGAAGATTGATTTCCAAAATAGTAGTTTTTTAGGCCTTGATTGAGATCGAAAGCTTCTTCCAAGTGCCATTTCCTCATATGTTTTGCAAATGGAAATTTGAGATACCAAATTATCAAAGGAACCCAAATAATTATTACGACTTTAGTTGCACTGGACGCGTCGTTGCCGTGCAAATCACATTGCCATTAACGCAAACTGCACAATGATATTGTTTGACCATTCTTTGCACTCCTAGAAGCACAGTGAGCGGAAAAACCTGCTGCAACAAACAAAAACTAAACCGCGGTCAACCCTGGATGGCCTTCACCTACCCAGTGAGGGGGCAATGCTCCTGCTAGAGTGCTAGAGTGCTAGGCCCTGGCCTGCAGGTCTTCGCAAGGGGCGTGACGCTAAAAGACAAAGGTCATCATACTATAATCTGTGGCGAAGAACTATAGTTACTTAAAATGTCGCAGAACTTTGATGATAGGTCAAAACCATACAAAAGTTTCCCATTCACTATTCACGTGCATCAAGAATTGACACGCGTATTGTTCATGCAGGTTGCAGTGAAATACTAATGCGTGCAGTGAAATACATACATATAGATTCATGTGGAATGTGAAAGTTTTTATTACTTGGAAAGGTTGGCCCCATCTAAGCTGCGTAGAAAATTTCTATAATCTTGATGCAGAAGATTATTACGAATATGGTCATTCGCGAGTGTAGTTTTTTATCGTTTTCATTTTCTCTTGTTATTTAAACTAGAAGCTCTTGAATGGTTATTTTTTATATACTATCTGGTATAAATACCGTTATTGCATTGGAGTCATCATTTGAAGTCCCGTGAAGGATAAGATGGTTTCGAATCAGCGCTGTGTGCTTGTGAGAATTTCACCATAGACGGTGAGATGTATGTAGGTCGCGAAGGAATTGTACGGCTCCCACTTTCACTGATGTGTGGAGAAACGTTGCAGAGGAGCAAGCGAGTCTCTGCTTCTTCATGAAAAACTTGGCTGAGCTCGAGATGCAACTGCAAGGCAAAGGAAGTTTCTAATTCTATATCGAGTGTACGTATTGTGCGTGAAACTTGCTGATATTAAGATCTACCGCACGGAAAAAGAGAAGTACCTACAAAAAGGAACTCAGGTTATCAGGCTGTAGGTTTCTCAAACTGATATTCTTATCAAGGTTTCTCTATTGGAGTGAATGACTGAAGGGAAGCTGTCCTCCGTGTGTTTATTATACCTCATAGCAATAATTTTCTTCGAAACATGTACTAAACGACGGAAGTCACCGGATTATAGAGCGTTGTCTAGTGTATTGCCTCACTCCTAGCACGGGCTCAGAATATTTGCGTAGAGCATGACGGTGAACAAAAGAGTTTGCAACTTGAACTAACTACGACGAAGAATGACGGAGTCGGTGTGATGAGGTATGTCCGACGGAGTCGGTGAGGCGAAGTTTGGGTGACGAAGTAGGGGGGACAGAATTGGTGTGACGTAGGTGTGACGGAGTTGGTGTGGCAAAATTGGGATAAAGTTGTGACGAAGTTGACGAGACAAATTTGTTGTGATGGTGTTGATGTGACGAAGTTGATGTGACACAGTTGCTGTGATGAAGTTGGCGTGTGTTACAGAAGGACGATGGTGACTGGTTACACAACACTATGACGGTTGACGAAGGCACCGGCTTATACTGCTATGCTGACTGCTGCGACATCACCGATGACCTGCAGAAAACTTGAGTTAAGCCAACATAGACGAGTTTCATTGAATGAACTTGAAGACGTGCTGTTTATTCAATGACTAACAATTCATTTGACTTTACAACTATTCTAGTCACTTAAGGTCAACGATTATGAGTAATATAATACTAACCATTATTCTTAGAAGCTTATGTAGTTTCAGCGTAAAACTTAACTTTTAAGTAGACATGCCTTTGTGAAGTTATTATATAAAGAAATGAACGAATCTGTCGGATAAATACTAATTAATTATACTTCTTAGACACGGTGCACTAATGGATAATGATTTCAATAAAATTAACAATTTTTATTTGCATTTGCACACCTGAACGTCAAACATACAGAGAAGATCAAGCACTATGGCTATCAAATTCGAAAAAATGTATNGAATGACAGTCCAGCAAGAAGGAATGAAAGTTCAACAAGAAGGAATGACAGTCCAGCAAGAATGAATGATAGTTCAACAAGAAGGAATGACAGTCCAGTAAGAAGGAATGACAGTCTAGCAAGAAGGAATGACAGTTCAGCAAGAAGAAATTAAAGTTTAGCAAGATGAAATAATAGTTCAGAAAGAAAGAATGACAATTCAGAAAGAAGGAGTGACAGTTCAGCAAGAAGGAATCACAGTCTAGAATAAAAAATATCTAAGTAAATCAAGGGTGAGTGTTAGGTCAACTAGAAAAAATGTCAGTTAGACAGATTTTTTAGTCCAGTTATGAGGAATGACTGCTCAGCAATACTGAGTTGCAGAGTTACATGAGTAAATCTCAATTCATTGAAGAGGAATGACTGATGTGAAACTGAGTGGCAGTTTGTGATGAAAAAAACTGCTACGTATCAAGGTAACCGTTATCATTATGACCCAGTAATCGCCATAACTGCTATCATTATGGCTCAGTCTTCCCCATAACTGTTATCAGTATGACTCAGGTTTCACCATAACTGCTATCATTATAACTCAGTCTTCACCATGACTGCTATCATTATGACTCAGTCTTCACTATAACTGCTATCATTATGACTCAGGTTTCACCATAACTGCTATCATTATGACTCAGTCTTCAGCATAACTGCAGGCAGTTCTGCAGATAGAAACAACAACATAGCAACAAATAACAATCCAATTCAACGCACACGCAAAAAAAGCGAAGAAGAGCACAGAAGACGTTCAGATGCTGCAAAAGTTCCATTTTTATACGAAAAAACATCACTTGAAAGCTGGAGTGGAGTCATACTATTCCGTAAAAAGTACGAAGTCGATTAATTCTATTGGAAATATACTCGTGATTACTTCATACTGCAGGTATAGCTCCAGAATTCAAGAAAAGAAGAGGACTCATTTCATCAAATTTGAGAGCTTTTGTATCATCTAGGAACCCTGGCGATGGTCTTCAAACAGATCTATTTTCCCTTGAAAAGATGCATTAGTGAAAATAGGCGAAAAGTGAAAAAACTGTGATCCAATTTGGAAATTCATCTAATATAAAAACAAATAATGTACTTTCGTTATTTTTTAATGAATATAGGACTGAAAATGTATCATTCTATTGAGTATTTTGTCTCAGCGACACAAACGTACGACATAACTATTCACTTGAAATGAATGATAAATCAAGCGTCTAACTTGTTCACAATCAGAGTGTCCATTGAAGAATCGATATCACAAAATCTGTCCAATCCAAGAACCTGCGAACTGTAAATTTACATTTATTGCAAAAAGGGAAAATATTCCAAAAAGGAAAATTTTGCATAACATTTCGCATTATTATAATGAAGAAACGGTGTTGACGCTCACATCGCTGAATTGAAATGAATTCAAGTTGTCCTTCGTGGTGTTAGCATTTTTGCATATGTACTCAATAAACTAATGTTGTTAGGGACCATAGCCTACTTGCTTTAAATCTTTTCTACATATTCGAGCTCAGAGCTGAAGAAAAAGTTTTAACTATTCATTTTTAACTGTGCTTTGCCGTACCTCAATAAACTCAGTGTATTAATGTTAATATACATATTTAATCATACAACGCATTTATATAATATACTTTGATTTTATACTAAGTTAATATCATTAACAAACCACGGAGAAAAATTTCTCTCACAATCATACAGCTCTTTACTGTCATAGACGTTTTCAATAAGCATAATGACTCAAGTTTGATGAAAACTCGTACATCATCACAGGTACTATGACTGTCTCATAATCATCAGCTCTCACGGGCATCATTCATTAACTTCTGGAACTGATTGCGATGCTAGAGATCTACTTTGATCTATAATTTTAGCTTTTCACCAACACCGGCTCTTCTTCCTCCTCTTCTGAAAAGTTAACATGACCCTTTAAAAATTCTAAAAGTTTGTTCTAAAATTATTTGACTTCAAGAGAGCTTCTTCCTGTCGTTGACGGCCTCCATGAACCTCTTGAGCTGGACCACGGAGATCGGGCAGCCAGTGTACAGGTGGTGGCAAGGGGAAGGCTGGTAGCCCCTGAACAGTTGCCCCATGTGAGCTGCAGCCTGGTACTCATGCTGGGTATCACTCAGCATCCCTGGACTGCCACAAAAGCAAACATAAAACAATTGTTCATTCAATTGTAAAGCCATGCTTGACTTTTGAATTTTTTGAATTCTACGCGACTTGTGAGTTTTTGGGTGAAATCGTTGTGTGTTACGGAGTTATATAGTCATGATGTGCTCCTACTAGTGTTTTGTTAAGAATAATCCCCATTGACGTTGTTTGTTAACATAACTAAGATTCTGCAGCACTTTACTGATATAATACTTGTTAGGTTGTGCAAAGTTGTGATACAGTAATAAACATTTGTATTTTCCCGCCATTCCCCCTCGCCTCCCGACTTTTGTTGCACCACTTACAAAACAGTCCTCTTTTCCAACATGAACTCCTAATTATTCGCATCGAATTTATTAGAAGTTTCTCTGCCGTGACATAAAACATACTCTACTAACATTTCAGTATATACTGTGTACTGATTTCGATCTAAAAACTTAATGATATCACTCATAGAAGTATTTTTGAGTTTATATCAAAGAAGAATTCTTCGTACAAATTGAGGAGTGAGATATTGATCCTGACGCTAGTACGATGCTTGATTTATATTAAACTGAAAATTAATTATATTCCTCGGGGACAAAATTATGCCTCTTCTGGTAAATGAATTTCTTAATTGGCAGAACTGCGTTATCTGATAGAGAATAAATTGAATTTATTACTAGAATTATAATTAAATGAGCAAAGAAAATGAATTTTCGCTAGAAAACGATCATGCAAATGTTTTACAATCCGTCGATAAATCATAGTTAATTTCCAATCATAGTTAATTGCTCTGACAGAAATCGATAGAAATTGTGTAAAAAATTAACGCAAGCAAAATTACCCAAAATTCCACAGCTTATGATTAAACACAAACTGACCTGGCCTTAGAAATTTATGCCTACCAAAAACGTCACTGCTACAGCAGGGTCTGGGTCTATTAAAAATAAAAGAAACTAAGCTTCAAATCTTATGACGATAATGTCAAATTTTGCTATTTCTTAATGATTAGTATGATTTTGCTTTTTCACTCATACCTGTACATGTTGATCCACTCTTTCTCTAGATCTGTTGTGATTTTGTCAGGACTCTGACTATGCACCTCACAGATGAACTTGGGTAGGCATTTGTGTACCTTGCTTCGGATCTCGGTCACACCTGCCACCAAGGACCACATTTACTGCAAATCACAGAATCCAAACAATTTTTCCTGACAGTGGAGTCTAAGTCTGACACAAATTAGTTCATAACAATTTTATGTGTTTTCTTTAGGCCTTTGGTGTTGAGAATGTGATAGCATTATCTGGTTATTACGAGTATTACAGGGTGCGGTAACATAACTTCCTTCTTTCCTCTGAAATAGAGTATATATCGCATCAATTTATGAGCAAACGATATTTCTGCGCGAATAGCTTATTTTTCTTCCCTATACTATACTTTATGATAAATGCATAATAATTTCTATTTGCATCGTGGTTTACGACATCTAATAAGCCTCTCAGATATATCGCTCTTGTCACACTTGTTCAAATGTGCATTTGAGCTCAAATTAATTTTGTCGACTCTGGTAAAGCCATACACTGCTTTGCAATCTAGTGTAAATTAGGCAGTACCAAATCTTCATGATTTCATTAGATGTTCCTTCAAAAATAGTGAAATGCTGCTTTGTGATGTTAAACTGTGTACTTGTCGTTCAATTCATGAAAATAATTTTTGGGGAAATCGTAATCGAAGATTTGGCAGACTCGCCAGTTTCCACCAAACAGTATCATCGTGTGGATGCACAGTTCCAAGTTTCGTATACTGTAAAACAAAATTAACTCGTTAACGCCGACTGTCCTCATTTTAGAACAGGTTATATAGGCTAAATGAGCTTAACGCCGAAGTTATTTCTCCACAGAACGAAACATTGCGTAAATTACCCCTCATATCTACACTTTTTTATACCCAACTTTAAAACGAAACATTTAGAATATAGGGCTAAAGTGAATGATTTCTAATGGACTTGACCTACTATACATAGTATGATGGGCGCTAATGGGTTAACTTTAAACTCTACTATGCACGATCACTTACGTTCTTCCAAGGTGGTTATGAGATCGTCATGGTAGTCTGAGAGATCGATGTAATTGTTTTCGTTACGCGTGTGTGGGACGGGGTTGCCATCAGGAGGACTTAAATAAAGAATTTCTCCTTTTTTCCTTCTAATCTTTAGATTGGAGTCGGATTGAGCATGCGTGTCCTTCACGATTTTCTTCTTAATAAGTTGCGCTCGCAGTTTCTCTACCCGAGGGTCACTTGGAACTTTGCCCTGGTTGAGTAGCGTCTGCAAGTCTGCGCTTCGGTCTTGAGTCACTGTCGATCGCTTCGCCTGAAACACAAGAAAAGTTTTATTACTTTTACACAAGTGATCTAACTTATCATCATCAAGTATTTGACCCACTGGCTTTCGATGGGTACCAGTGTAACCCGCAGTTCTGTGGCACCGTCAGCTGCAGCAGCTGATACAATTAAGACACTTGCGGAGGTACCTCCTCATATGCAACTTTGCTGGTCGTATGTATTGCATAATTACATCAGAGAGAAAGGAGCAAAACACTTGAGACACTCGTGTGAAACCTATTCTCATGTCTTTGGAAAGATCTTTTTGACAGTTGCATTATACAAGGTGAGCAAGATAACTTCCTTTTTTTCGATGTGTTTAGCTTTGAAAACAGGAAGATATGTTGCTGCACCCTGTACGAGACACGTGATAATTACCCTGGTGAGCGGGAGCTGGGTAAGCTTGTCTTCACTGAAGGCGGATTCGAGCCACGTGGTGAAGAGGAAGCACAGCAGGAACACTGCCAGGGCGGTGAGGCGTCGATTGTTACGGGGGTCCATCGCATGGGCAACGCTTCTCTGTTAACCATGACAAAAGCTTACATTTCCATACGCATTTTGTCTGTCATTCTAGTTTTACGTGAAATAATGCTTTATTTTAGATCCTGAGATTTTTAGAGCGATCGGAAAGAAAATAGCGACTTTGGAATCATATGAATTCTGCCAATGGAAGCTAAAGTAGTGACTTTTGCCATAGATGTTCCCCGATTGATCAAAAATTTTATTGAAACTCATGAAGACTATTTCTTCTATAGCGTTACTGTATTATCTCCGTATAACAACAATGTAATATGAAACTATTTTTAATGCTTTGTGACCATAAGCCCACACGAATATCGAGTTATTTCGCCCGTGTAGAATCAGCCACATATCACGCGTGTGTCGTTGACACATTTAAATGAAGTAAAGGAAATGTATATAATTTTAAATTAGGTGATCAAAACCTTGTCTGTGTATTGAAGGCAAGTATGAATCAGTAGGACATGTGCGAATACTAATACATGTTCACATGATGTTTTGTTCAATTTCAGTGTAGTTAGTCCACACAAATTTTAACGCGCATGGAGCAATAAACCCCTTTGCCAATCACAGTTTTCTCCGAAAGAGAAATGCAACACAACCACACGTTGTCCGTAGGCTGGTCATACCTAAAATCCAAGTAGCATGAAGTCAAACCTACTAATATAATGGTGACTTTTAACTGTAATGGAACACCTCTTTCCTTTACTGCCTGCCGTCTGTAGCGATGACTTCCACTGTACCTGATGAGTGTCGAGCAGTTGTGAGTGTCGAGCAGCGGTCAGCGTTAAGCAACAGTCAAAGTCGAGCAGCAGCCAGTGTCGAGCAGCAGTCAGTGTCGAGAAGCGGTCAGCGTCGAGCAACAGTCAGTGTCGAGCAGCGGTCACTGTCGAGCAGCTGTGAGTATTGAGCAGCGGTGACTGTCGAGCAGCTGTGAGTGTCGAGCAGCTGTGAGTGTCGAGCAGCTGTGAGTGTCGAGCAGCTGTGAGTGTCGACCAGGAGGCAGCCAGACAGCGAGCAGCTCTCACGCTTGTGCTCGTCAGCGTCCCTCGAACACGTCACCTATGTCGGGAACATAGTGAAAATTACGGATTATTCGTTGAAGAATAACGTAAATGACTAAAATAAATACCAAGATATTGGTATCGCCTCACGTGTGTTGCATACATTTTTTCGAATTTGATAGCCATAGTGCTTGATCTTCTCTGTATGCTTGACGTTCAGGTGTGCAAATGCAAATAAAAATTGTTAATTTTATTGAAGTCATTATCCACTAGTGCACCGTGTCTAAGAAGTATAATGAATTAGTATTTATCCGACAGATTCGTTCATTTCTTTAGATAATAACTTCACAAAGGCATGTCTACTTAAAAGTTAAGTTTTGCGCTGAAACTACATAAGCTTCTAACAATAATGATTAGTATTATATTACTCATAATCGTTGACCTTAAGTGACTAGAATAGTTGTAAAGTCAAATGAATTGTTAGTCATTGAATAAACAGCACGTCTTCAAGTTCATTCAATGAAACTCGTCTATGTTGGCTTAACTCAAGTTTTTCTGCAGGTCATCGGTGATGTCGCAGCAGTCAGCATAGCAGTATAAGCCGGTGCCTTCGTCAACCGTCATAGTGTTGTGTAACCGGTCACCATCGTCCTTCTGTAACACACACCAACTTCATCACAGCAACTGTGTCACATCAACTTCGTCACATCAACACCATCACAACAAATTTGTCTCGTCAACTTCGTCACAACTTTATCCCAATTTTGCCACACCAACTCCGTAACACCTACGTCACACCAATTCTGTCCCCCCTACTTCATCACCCAAACTTCGCCTCACCAACTCCGTCGGACATACCTCATCACACCAACTCCGTCATTCTTCGTCGTAGTTAGTTCAAGTTGCAAACTCTTTTGTTCACCGTCATTCTCTACGCAAATATTCTGAGCCCGTGCTCGGAGTGAGGCAATACACTAGACAACGCTCTATAATCCGGTGACTTCCGTCGTTTAGTACATGTTTCGAAGAAAATTATTGCTATGAGGTATAATAAACACATAGAGGACAGCTTCCCTTCAGTCATTCATTCCAATAGAGAAACCTTGATAAGAATATCAGGTTGAGAAACCTTCAGCCTGATAACCTGAGTTCCTTTTTGTACTTCTCTTTTTCCGTGCGGTAAATCTTAATATCAGCAAGTTTCACGCACAATACGTACACTCGATATAGAATTAGAAACTTCCTCTGCCTTGCAGTTGCATCTCGAGCTCAGCCAAGTTTTTCATGAAGAAGCAGAGACTCGCTTGCTCCTCCGCAACGTTTCTCCACACATCAGTGAAAGTGGGAGCCGTACAATTCCTTCGCGACCTACATACATCTCACCGTCTATGGTGAAATTCTCACAAGCACACAACACTGATTCGAAACCATCTTATCCTTCACGGGACTTCACATGATGACTCCAATGCAATAACGGTATTATACCAGATAGTATATAAAAAATAACTATTCAAGAGCTTCTAGTTTAAATAACATGAGAAAATGAAAACGATAAAAAATTGCACTCGCGAATGACCATATTCGTAATAATCTTCTGCATTAAGATTATAGAAATTTTCTACGCAGCTTAGATGGGGCCAACCTTTCCAAGTAATAAAACCTTTCACATTCCATATGAATCTATATGTATGTATTTCACTGCACGCATTAGTATTTCACTGCAACCTGCATGAACAATACGCGTGTCAATTCTTGATGCACGTGAATAGTGAATGGGAAACTTTTGTGTGGTTTTGACCTATCATCAAAGTTCTGCGACATTTTAAGTAACTATAGTTCTTCACCACAGATTATAGTATGATGACCTTTGTCTTTTAGCGTCACGCCCCTTGCGAAGACCTGCAAGCCAGGGCCTAGCACTCTAGCACTCTAGCACTCTAGCAGGAGCATTGCCCCCTCACTGGGTAGGTGAAGGCCATCCAGGGTTGACCGCGGGTTAGTTTTTGTTTGTTGCAGCAGGTTTTTCCGCTCACTGTGCTTCTAGGAGTGCCAAAAAAGGTCAAACAATATCATTGTGCAGTTTGCGTTAATGGCAATTTGATTTGCACGGCAACGACGCATCCAGTGCAACTAAAGTCGTAATAATTATTTGGGTTCCTTTGATAATTTAGTATTTCAAATTTCCATTTGCAAAACATATGAGGAAATGGCACTTGGAAGAAGCTTTCGATCTCAATCAAGGCCTAAAAAACTACTAGTTTGGAAATCAATCTTCGAATAAAAACTACAAATTGCTTCAAACGCATACGTATTTTAAACGTCTTGACAGACCTCATTTTTGAGAGTAGCGGCCGCTCCAAGACGTTGCAGCAATTCAATTATATAAGACCCAGTGACAAGAATAATACTCTTTCGATTTATGGGGTTGGTCTAAGGATGCGTTAAGCGAAAAACTCATCAACGAAAACAATTGTTTTTTATAATTAGGAAAGAGCACCACACTCTAAACTACTCTGCTCCCCACCACACTCTTCTCCCCACCACACTCTACTCCTCACCACACTCTACTCCTCACCAAACTCTACTCCCCACCACACTCCGCAATGCGATGCCTGCTCACGTTCTGAACAAGCGTCCAGTCACGTCAACTCTCCCCTGCTTTCCAGTAATGAAGTCATAACACACACGGTAATGCTTTACTTCGAGACGATCGTGTTCACTGTCACTTGTTAAGAACTTTCTTGCTCAGCGCCACTGATGACTTGCGTGATCACTGTCACTCACATTATCCCTGGTGCTTTCAGTGATCACTTGACTTGAGTGATCACTATCACTCACATAATCCCTGGTGCTTTCAGCGATCACTTGAGTGATCACTGTTACTCACACAACCCTTATTGCTTGCATGCTTATTTGGGCCCGCGTGGCAAAATCTCTCAGATGAAGATATGATGTGGAGCTCGATAAATGTTAAGTGTGCAGTAAGTTATGGAGAACTCGTAAAAATGGCATCAAACTTGTGATTGAAAAAAGACGTATACCGGAAAATGGCATACTATTCGGAATGTATTCTATGAAGAAACCTATTGTATCTTATTATAAAATTCGATCGTAAAGTTTTCAGCTGTTGTGTGTGAATAAACTAGGAAATCGTTTACATCAAATTCGATGTAGCTCAAAAATGCAGCGACATCAAGATGCTGTAGAGAAAGTTACCGAGAACTCGCCGTTCATTTTCAGTTTGTGCCGAGAAAACGAGTTCTCAAGACCTCAAATATCAAATTTAGCTCTTTTTGAGAGGCACGACGGCCAACCTGACCTACTAAATTTTTGGGGTAGGAAATTTAGGGTTGACAGCTATTTGATGACGTGAAAACATATGTTTTTCAATCGTACTAAAATCAGATTTAATTAATGTTTGCTTACTCGCACTTGATTTATTTTAATTAACTAAGCAACTTCAACTTCAATTAATGTATTTACCTTCATTTTTAGGTATTTACAAACATAATAAGTTATGTCCCGTGAAGTTCATACAGCCGTCCGTAAAACGGAAGTTGATCGCTGGAAGTTTCCTCAGGAGTGAAATTCTAAGGAACAATTACTGATTGTTATCGCGCCTGGAAAATAGCCTTACATGTGTTGCTAATGGCATCAGACCATAAGTTGAACATCATTTTTATCATCCGTTGTAAACTATAGTAGAAATAATGTTTTTCACAGTCAAATGCCATTTAATTTTGGGGTAATTCACTTTAAAAAGCCAGCCTAATGCTTGAAAACACTTTCATGCGTGTTCTTTATACATATAATTGAGCGTTTAAACTTAAAAGTTTGCTGCCATTCTCAACTTTTCTACCTTTTCGAATTTTTGTGCCTTGGAGGAAAGAATCCTAGAGAAGTTCCCTGTCATTGAAACTCACGTTATCTATAAAAATTCCCAGTAAACTCAATGACGACGCTATTGGTAATGTGTCATTTTTGTGTCATTTTATATAATTGATATACAGATTAAAAGCATAAGGAAATCAATGGCAAATGTCTCATTATGAGCCCCGCGTACCCACTGGTGAATGAAGCCTCCAGCCAGAAGGCACTAACACGCTGTCAGGGAAAGTGTAGCGCCGTAAAACAGATTTTCCTGCATCAGGGCCCCGCTCACGCACGCTGTCGTACTGGGGGCCGCCCGCTCAGCTTTCACTAGTTTTTCCGCTTCGTGAGCAACGCTCTTGCTCAATGCGACAACATGTACACAACGATCGACGCACACGCTTTGTCAGACCTGTATTGCAAGTCTGAACTGGGAACAAGTAACTCAAGGATCTCGGAGTTTAGAACTCGCTGCTGTACAGGTACACCTGACAAGTCTACATCATGGTGAAATCTTACAGGTCTATAAGTTTCACGATATATTCGACAGCTCCAACTTATTTCATCATCGTTGTTTCAGCCAATTATTTTCATTTGTCTTGGATCGCTGATAACTGAAGGAATCACACATGGCCAACTACATCGATCAGTGTCGGGAGGTTTCGTTCAGTTTGAAATACCGTGATAATAAAATGTAAATACTTATAATACACGTTTCATCTTCAGGTCTAAACTATGCAAATAGTTTTCTGTAGGTCAGTACTGACATACAGAAACCGATCGCTCAGTTAGCCTCCACGAGTCACATGCATCCCCCAAACTTTGTTAGTCACTGGTATATCAATCAGAAATACCGTAAGCAAATACTAAACTTATCTACATTTTGGCTTACAGCATAAATAGAGTGTTTAATTTTTTCGTAATCTTAGAATTGAGCTTTCCCTGCCCCACAACAAGAAATTGTCGTAATAATTTTCAGCTCGAAAGCATTCGATGCCGTTGTTATCCCGCTTTCTTCAAGTCTTTAACCTGAAAATTGTGTTTCCTTTTAGTATGTACCAGTATGCTCATCACAAACACGAGGCATAGGGGAAAAAAACTAGGTATTCATCATTGAGATTTTTCTACGACATTCATCGAATAATTTTCTGTTTTCTTTCTGATGAATGACCACATCATTGTACAGTATTTAACCTCTCTCATTCATCAAGAGTAAATAAAAAGTAAAATCCTGATGATAAAATATAAATGTGGAAAACTAAAATCACCAATTCTACGAACTCTACAGTGAGTACAGTATTCCCTGCAGTTGTATCAACAGACACAATCTAGAAGATATTCTCGCTAGTTATACAGATTGCTATAGGCTGTGCGTTTCGTATTGTTTCGTTTTCAATCAATCTTAACGTAAACTTCTACAGTTTTTAAAATTTCCACTTGACGTTATCTGCAAATTTACTACTCAAAAGAACGTGTTAGAATAAGAAAGCGTCCGTAATTCTTCATGTTAGACATTAGATTTGTTATGGCGTGAAATAGGTTATCCCATTGTCTCTTAGCACACGTGGGTCGATACGACACTACTGGTATGTTCAACAATTACTAAGATACAAATTTAGTTTTAGTTCTTACTGATTCCATCGATATGTTTTTTTCAGAATATAAGTAATTCAAGGGTTAAAATATTTCTCCATCACTATAATAAACATTATATAACGTTTGTCAGGGGTTTCATAATTCTCATCAGATCTACAAAAACTTTTGATAAAGATAAAGAAATAGTTGAAGACTGATGTTTTTCAAGTGACTTTTTAAGATGATTGAATTTAACACTAGTTTTTAAGAGTTCGTGTATGTGATGCTTAATGCATTTTCCAAAAAAATAAAGTAAACAATGAAATTTATCTCTAAATGCTTTCATTATTTATTCAAACTCAAGCGAGATATTTTCAACCTAAATTCGTCGATAAGTCTGTTTTGTGTTTGCTTGTTTGCATTGAGTACTTCAGGAGTAAGATGACAAAATGTCCCTTTGCTGAGTTCTCTACATAATGGAAAATAATGCACATACTTGTTCAATCTTCAAAAATTTCATGTTGAATCAAGAAATGGAACCACCATTCATCTGCTACTTCCAAACACCACCCGGTAGACCAGCTTATTTTACTGTAAAGTGGTCAGAGGCGACAGACCCAAGCATGTGTTTGCTAGGCGCATATATCACATCGCTCCACGCAGTGTCTCTACTGCTCATCAGTGTCAAGACTCCATTCTCAGACATGTTAAACCCTATTTACGTTTCCGTGTTTCAACAGCCTAACGACGTCACATTTATTAGCTTGGTGTTGATAAAAGTTTACCTACTTTCGCGTCAAGAAATTGATTACATAAAAGCTGTATCTCTGTCAGCCATTGTGTCCGTGGGAGTATATGTACTTCCAGCATTTCACTGTACAGCGGCAGAAGTTTCTCATTCTAGAAACTCAAAGATAAGAAAACACTAGGAGCCTGCAGTAGGAACTGAGTCAGTAGGTGAGGCTTGAAGGGACGAGTAACACTTTCCCATACGAAAACAAGAAAGAAAGGTGAAAGTTCGCCGCCTGTTTTGCGGTCATCTGCCAACCCTCGCTTTTGATAAGGAAGTGAGGCTGAGGTGAGCGGCTTCTCTCTCGCTGTGTAGGACCAAGAAGAAAGCGCAGCTGGTGCAACACTGCCCCCAATACTGGAGACCCTAATTTCTGCGTTGCTTTCTTAAATCAATTTGAAAACATTACCAAAACTTAAAAGATGCGTACCTTTTTTCTGCGAAACTGCAGCAGAATCTTGAAAAGAGCAACGAATTGCTTGTAGTAAATAAAATAACTCAGGAAGTTTGTTATCTAAAGAAATGTAAAATTGATGACGTGAATTTGAACCTCTCGATCAATCGATGGGAAATCATTTCCTAATTCTGTTTACGTTCTTCATTGTCACCTGGAATGTTAAAAAGACAACAGCTGTTCAACACTTGGTCTTTCTAGTTCCTACTTTTTTGCATCATGTCAGACTTCGTTACGGCGTACTCTCTTTACCAATATAAAAAATCTACTAGGCATTAAATTTTACTGGTATTAATAGCATAATTACTACAAGCATCAGTGCTACCAGTTCATTACTTTGAAAAAGCATTGAGGCACCGAGTAGAGTAGCGTTTCCTATTGCACATGATTTAAGATCCTTTTGTGACAGATAATGAAGCAAACCAGAAGTTAGTTTGCTTAGTATTTAATTCGTTTTTATACCAGTCAAATGACCTTAAAATGAAAGACAATCGAGACACTCTATGGATGGACCAAGTGTATTAAATTCCATCGCTAACTACTTAGATGTATAAACTTGACGACCGGATCACAGTCCTAAATCACTTAAATACTCGTTAAATTTGTATCATAGTTATCCTATGCAGCCGTCTATTAACTTCGAACACTTATTTTGACACACAAAATCTCAATTTGCACCCCGTCTTCTGAACCATGCACTAAGTGCAGAAACAAGCAATTTCACACATCCTTGATTCAAGGATGCATTCAGGTGACACGAATTGTGAGGCTGTGTTCTGTCAGTGTAATATTCCAGCAGTAATAAGGTAAGTGTGATTTACACGCGCCTGCAGTGCGTTTTCTTCATAAACAACTACATTATACGTTCACACAAAGCATTAACAGTTACC
>VCRD01004392.1:17592-46206 GCA_006783055.1 Trinorchestia longiramus
TCAGGAAGTTTGTTATCTAAAGAAATGTAAAATTGATGACGTGAATTTGAACCTCTCGATCAATCGATGGGAAATCATTTCCTAATTCTGTTTACGTTCTTCATTGTCACCTGGAATGTTAAAAAGACAACAGCTGTTCAACACTTGGTCTTTCTAGTTCCTACTTTTCTTGAATCATGTCAGACTTCGTTACGGCATACTCTCTTTACCAATATAAAAAATCTCCTAGGCATTAAATTTTACTGGCATTAATAGCATAATTACTACAAGCATCAGTGCTACGACCTAGACCAGTTCATTACTTTGAAAAAGCATTGAGGCGCTGAGTAGAGTAGCGTTTCCTATTGCACATGATTTAAGATCCTTTTGCGACAGATAATGAAGCAAACCAGAAGTTAGTTTGCTTTGTATTTAATTCATTTTTATACCAGTCAAATGACCTTAAAATGAAAGACAATCGAGACACTCTATGGATGGACCAAGTGTATTAAATTCCATCGCTAACTACTTAGATGTATAAACTTGACAACCGGATAACAGTCCTAAATTACTTAGATACTCATTAAATTTGTATCATAGTTATCCTATGCAGCCGTCTATTAACTTCGTACGCTTATTTTGACACACAAAATCTCAATTTGCATCCCGTCTTCTAAACCATGCACTAAGTGCAGAAACAAGCAATTTCACACATCCTTGATTCAAGGATGCATTCAGGTGACACGAATTGTAAGGCTGTTCTGTCAGTGTAATATTCCAGCAGTAATAAGGTAAGTGTGATTTACACGCGCCTGCAGTGCGTTTTCTTCATAAACAACTGCATTATACGTTCACACAAAGCATTAACAGTTACCATAGTTAAATGATTCGAACTGTATTAATAATTCACAAATAATTTAAGAGTTGATGGACGAAACGATGCATCTATTTAAGATTTTGTATATTAGAGGCTTTGGATTACCAAACCTCAGCTATAAAACGAAAAGTAGCTCTAAGGTGAAATGCTTCGCATCAACAGTTTAAATTGCTTTCAACTTCTGCAATAATTTACGCTGTTCTTAATAATCTAAGCTCATGCCTAACTTCATCGTAGGATTATCGTAAAAAAAACCTTACATTACCGTAAATTTTTGTTGTCTGCATCACAACGCAAGGATGTTACTTTTCATTGTATAAGAAGTAGGACTGTGAGGTGATGGTTGGGCTGGCAGTTAATACAGTCCTCACAGTTTAGCCTTACGACTCTCGTACATACGTTTTTGTTCATGACAACACCGTCGCTCACTCAGAAAGACGAACAAGAGAAGGCCCTCAACTGACGGTGGTCAGACAGCTGCTGAGTCGGGAGAGCATGAAGCTCATCTAGGATATGAAGGACAGCAGGGGCTACTATTGGACCCGTGAAGACTGACTTCCAGTACATCCTGAACCTTGAATGTCATAGCTTAATCAATAAATGAAATCATTATCCGGTATTCTGATTGAAAAACTTTTCCATAATCCAATGGGTAACTATTACACAAAGTTCAATTTCGATGTAGTGATAGTCCTCATAAAAGTCTTGATACCACAATGGACTGGTCGAGTTAGAGTTCTGTGGTCAATTAATAGCCAAATTGTGATTTCTAAAGAGTTTTGAATTTAAAATTACAGAGTTTTTTTTGAGTCAGCGATGGGTTTCGAACGTAATTGTTCCTTTGCAAGACAATAACTATTTACTCGAAAACTACTCATATAGCGTCGCTTTCCTGTACCAAAAGTCACAGCTTATGATTGTCAGGCTTCCTAATTAAAAGACACTGGCCTTTCACTTTTATGAAAAAACAAGATGACCCTATTGTCTGTTTGTGATCATGATTAGTTTTCAACTCTTTCCCTGCAAAATTAAGGGCAGTTTAGATCTCACATGTGAGGCTAGCACGATGACCTCCAGGTCAGTCGAATAAGCCAGGCTGCGAGTTGTAGGTTAATTTAAACTTATAATTACGCGAAGAATTGTATAAGCCTCAATTCTGAAACGATCCATATACTTGGAGATTATTATACTATCATAAGTCATATTATATCACAAAGAAAACACACGAATGAAAATTGCGGCACAAGTTCATTACATCGTAAGTAAGTCACACCTGCATGTGTATCTACCGCTTGTATCAACGTTCAATAACAGATGTTGAAAGTCTCATGTTCCTCACAATTTTTTATTAGTTTTTGAAATATTATTTTCCCTTCTAATGATAACATAAACTGTTGAATAATATGTACCTATTTTTTAGCTTTAGCACACATTTACAAAGTGTGCATTTTATTGTCTGGGAAATCTGTGATCTCGTAGTCCTTTTCACTAACCTTGGCTAAAGCCTTCGATGTCGATCCTTTGTCTTATGGAACGCCCTCTGGAGCACTTTTTGAATTGATAAATGAAACTTTTCAAGCTGTAAATATAATTACAATTGAAATAATTCCTCTAAGTTGAGAAATAAGGGTAAAAAATTAATTAAGCTCCCAATGGGTCAAAACGCCTTTTACATCAATTTTATCCCAAAATATCAAATTTTACCTTTTTACATTCACCATGACGATTTACTCTTAACTAAAAATACAATATATTACACAATTCTCGCCTCAAAAAAACCCTTCAATAACTTCCCGAAGAGCACTTGGTGTATAATGGAATACCTTCGTGCAGGTCCCCACACTACTTCACTGACGGCCAGACCAAAACTGGCCCTACGCCATCCAGGCGGGTGCCTCCTGTGAGCAACTCTCTCTTTCAGTGCTCTGTGGACCACACACTTCCTTATCACAGTGTTCTGCTACACTGCGTACTCGTAAGTTTAAATCCGCATTATCTCCGAACATTACGCAAACATTTCATATTGCTGAATAATCAAATAAAGAGAAATATAGGACCGTCTTCATGACTAGTATTACTTGATTTAAAAATTGTGTGTCACTGGTTGGTTGGTTGGTAGAACTGGAGCCCTCCAAAAAATGCTCCAAATAGGCTTCCGGCAAGTGTAGTGACACTCAGCCCACCAGCCTGGTTGTGTGTCACTGGCATTCAATAAGAAAATAAGGAAACCTGCACTTTGACTACTTAATGTTGAGGTTAAACTTTATGTTAGCATTAACAAACAGTGTTTGTTATAATCTTATAATCGTATCTTATATCTTATAATCGTATCAGCACCCTATTTTAAAACAAAATCTTCTTTTTATTTCATTTGATATCATCACTGCTGTCCGTAATATTTTTATGAACCCGAAAAAGTATTTGTAAAAGTTTTCATGATCTAATTCGTGTCGATTTCCCAGAAGTCTTCCTCAGAAATTACTGAAAAATTTACTTCTGGGTTTTACTCCGGTATAATGTAAAATTTTGCGTTACTGGAATCGACACATAAAGCTGGTGCCGACAATTCGACTTCAATGAAGCATCAGGTAAATGACTTCACTTTCATGTAGATGTATGTGTACAAAATGCTCTGATATTTCCGATCAATTTATTGTCAGTACATCAGTGCACATGAAATATTCAACATAACTAGATTTATTAATGTATATGTTTGATAAAAACAAACTTCTAGGTATGAATATGATTTAACTTCTACGTATGATTTGGCTGCCAAATTTATCGTAAATTTGAGTTTTTATCAAACATATACATTAATAAATCTAGTTATGTTGAATATTTCATGTGCACTGATGTACTGACAATTAATTGATCGGAAATATCAGAGCATTTTGTCTTCGTTCTGGAATTGTTTCGAACAAACTTCATCATCAGTAGAGAATGTCTGAACTTGAAACAATACAAAGACTATAATTCTTAAAGATCAGTAACTTTTGACATAGACCAAATTTCTAAAAATGAGTTAACAACTTTAAGTATACTATTAGTCATGATTTGATCACACAACCTATCTGTTGAACGGCGTCGTCTACTGGAATGAATAGGATAGAGATACTCGAATAGCACCAGTTAAATGACTCCGACCAACATGTCCAGTAACTCTCACCTAAATTGTCCAGTAAAAACAACATGTACAACGGAAGTTTCTAAATTCTTTCAACAAAAAAATTCAACAAGTTGTTTACGAAGTGTTACGTATGAGTGTCACTACTATATGTTACTGATAGGGTATTTCATGAGGACACGCAGTCAACGTGTATTAAATTTTCTATTTTTTAGCACCGCAGATATTTATTGCGTACGAGTAGGACTTTCATACAGCTGTGGTTTGAAATCAGGGCTGATGGCTGTGTCAAGGCTGTGACTGGATAGCAGTGTTGGAGGACTTACTGCCCTGCTTCTCTCAACCAGCACCTAGAAACATGGAATTATAAGACTTTTCCCTTTTCACCGAGCGATACATTACGGTTTACAATGATAATTCTGGAAAGTTGATCATATTTTAATTGCAACTCTTGTCAGTTAAAGTTCAAAGGAAATTCATGTTACATTTAGTCGATCATATACTAAAACCTCTTAGCATATTATTTGTAGGTCTGGTAGCGAGAGACAAAACTCTAAAATTAACAACTGTTAGTCCCGAGCAAATCAAGAAACGCTGTTAAATAACTTTTTTATAACCTGTTATACGATCAATACAGCAGACACAAAGTAAGCATCACCTTTAAAAATAGACTTCGTAAAATTAACGAACAAATACCGAGGAAAATAACATAGCTTTTGCGTCTAAAATAATACAGATGTTTCTTCAATACGATTCAAGAACTCTTTCTATGGAAGATTTTAGCTGTAGTAAATGACACTAGTATTTTGTCTTCAAAGTGAGTAAACTGAAAACAATCATTGCATTGTGCCTAGCTCGGACAGAGTATTTGACCATTGCAACAATGATTATGAATTATCGCATTTTCTTGGTATTTGTCTCTTTTCTTCATTTTTAATTGAATTTTCCCATTGATGTAGGCAACCAAACTGTCAAGCCATGTTATTTGTTTAACATAATCTGCAAAAATTAACCGATGGAAAGAATGAGCAGCAGTTATTCGGAAGTGCTTTAAATCATGTTATTAATAATAATACCTGTAACTCCTCGCTTATAAAACAAAATACAAGATTTTTACAGCTTACTTAGATATTTGAGAGTACAGATCACTAACCATTTTGTCCCAACGGAAGTCCTAGATATTTCAATCTATGTTTCTCATAACAGTGTAAATCATTGAGTGAAATTTTAAGTGGACTTTAACTGGACAAAGTTTTCAATGGATTTACGCATTTCTCCAAATTTTTATGATTGATATTACTGCCCATGACTCTGAAGCATAAAAATGTATTCGCTCCTTTATAGCTTTTTGAATTTCGAAATTGTCTTCTTATGAACAATTCATTTAATTTAATATCTATTTATTAGTTTTATATTAAATTGTTAGGAAAAATACATTTTTACGCATCTGAAAGATTTTAACCTAAAAGTTTTAGCACCAGGAGAAGTAGAAGTAAAACCTGTGTGATCTCAATGTCCAGCGCCCAAACTTGCTAAAATTATTCTGCCAATATAGAATGTTATTTTTATTTTATTTAAGTTCTTACATTGTTTGCATACTATTCTTGCCAACGCCCTTGTCTCATTAACAATATCCTTGCTTCTATGTATTATTGACTTCAGATGTTATAGTGAAAACATAACGGTTTTAAATTATCAATGAACATATTTCTACGACTAAAAATCTCTATTAAAACGATTTTAAAAGCTAATTTTAACCCGTAGGTTATGTATCAATTTGATAGGAATAAAAAAAATTGGTTCGTTTTCGTGTATTCTTTCTTGGTTCTATTCTTCCCCCTGATGTACATTTGTACTCAACTTCGTGCTCGGTACGGTAGTGGTTATGATGCCTTCCGCGGATCGATTTGTATGCGAATTTAAACTTTAAATTTTATGAAATAAATTCATGAATGCTGTTAGTTTACGATACTGTTTCTTTTCATTATTTAATTTCTGCTGTGCTAAGTTCGCACAGATTATTATTTGAAATAATTGCGATGGTTTTCGGATGTGATGCTAAGTTTGTTGACTTCAGTAGTTTGTACTCAGTATTTGTATTTACAAATTTCAAAGTGAAGTATCTAGTGATGATTTTTTCATATAAATGTAGAATTTAAATTTTTTATATCATGTTAGGATTTCGGTTATGTTAAGTCTATGTGTTTCCTATGACATTATCTATGTGGCATAATGATGTATCTATTTAGTGAGAAAAATAATTTCAATGATTTCTGGGTAAATTCAGTGTAGCACTTACAAAATCTCATAAGTTCCTATTTCACCCTTTTGATACAATAATTTGAAAAATAAATTTTTTCTTCAAAATCTTTACATTGCATTTAGAGTCTAAATAAATTAAGGGGGTTTGTTGAAAAATTTCAATGTTCATTAATGATGTATAATGGTGGCATCTACAGAAGCCATCTCCCATTGAAACTCATACAGAAGCAAATGATATATAATGATATAATTAATGATGTATAATGGTGGCATGTACTGTAGCCATCTCATTGGACACTAACCATCTCCCATTGAAAATTATACTGAAGCAAATGATATATAATGATATAATTAATGATGTATAATGGTGGCATCTGCAGTAGCCATCAGTATAACTGGACAGTAACCATCTCCCATAGAAAATTATACAAAAACAGGCTTACAGGCTACTAAAGTAGGCTACAGGCTTACAGGCTACTAAAGTAGGCTACAGGCTTACAGGCTACTAAAGTAGGCTACAGGCTTACAGGCTACTAAAGTAGGCTACAGGCTTACAGGCTACTAAAGTAGGCTACAGGCTTACAGGCTACTAAAGTAGTGCTCAGTACCAAAAGGGTTGAAATTTGTGTTTTAGTTTTCATGCTATCTTTAATAAGTAAATTTGTACATTTTAACATACAGGTTCTTTGATGAAATATTTTAATGCATTGGTGTCACTTGATGTGTGTGTGAGAAATTGATCTAGCAAAATCTTTTGCATTTTTTCAGAATTTTCCTACCTGGAAACATGACATCATTAACATGTTTTCTGTAAAGGCACCCACCAGAGGGTCCCACTGTAAAAAAAATGTTAATGAAAAAATGACTTTATATGTTGTAGGTGTTTTTTTGTAGTGATTTAGTATATTTTTGGCACTTGTTGCTCTGCTTTATTGGGAAAAGTTTTTTTCATAAAATTTTCATTTAAACAATGAATTTTGATCAACAAGGAAAAAATATCTTTTCTTGTTTCTTATTCCTTCTCTGAATTAGTTGCTGAACTGCTTGTCTCTGATGGTCCTGCTGGTTCAGTATCTCAAACATTGTAATGCATCACAATGCTCTGCCAATTTAACACGTTGACTCCGATTGCCTGATTGGTGTAAAACTTCTCTTTGTACGCATAGTCACTAGAAGGATTTGAAAAAATTACAGAACCTAACCGAAGTGGTACACATACGTACCACTTTGGAGTCAACGTGTTAACATTTGTTTAAAATATTGTTTACCTAACTTTGACTTTGTAAACATGAGAAAATAATTTTATTTACTTATATTTGGCTCAAGGATTTTTTTGAAAGCAATTTTATACTTTTAGTTAGCAAAGCTTGTTGACATGCAGTGCATTGGTGGCCAAAAGGTATACCAATATTTTATTTATTTTTGGTTTTGTGCCTTTTGACTAATATTTTAATACACTGCACAAAATTACTACCAATAAAGGGTTAAATGCATTATGGTAAAGAGTTACATTGTATAAAGGAAAATAATAGAATATGGCCATTGGTTCAATTTTTTGGTAGTGATTTATAAGACCAATGATTAATTTTTGGGAGTGATCTAAAAGATGAATTGTGCTACAACCTTACCAGAGATTGTACACCATCTTAACTTGTGGGTTTGATAAGCTTCAAGGCACAAATAGCAGTAATTGAAGTATGCAAGATTCAAGTTCATTTTACTTGTTGAACTTAGTTCTACTCTGACTTCACTATCTCAATATGCCCTAACTGGTCCTAACCATCTACAGAATTCAATGTTTCATACTCTCCAGATTATATATATTTTTTCAAAGGTTATTATCAATCATCCCTCCATTTGTTACATTAGTATTGTTTATTTACTATGAAAGAGATTACCAATGTGTTCACTAACATTTTTTATAAACTTGTGTGTTTTAGGTTTTAGCAGTATATTTCACATTTTTAATAAATAAGTTTATTGTAACCTAGAAACAACTTGTAGATAAATCAAAAAGAAGTA
Organism: Trinorchestia longiramus; assembly: GCA_006783055.1. Classification (NCBI taxonomy): domain Eukaryota; kingdom Metazoa; phylum Arthropoda; class Malacostraca; order Amphipoda; family Talitridae; genus Trinorchestia; species Trinorchestia longiramus. Next base: position 25,857 of record VCRD01004392.1, read on the forward strand.
TTTATTCCAATAATATTCCTTAAAGTATTATATATTTAATTGAAATTACCATGCAGTTGATAGAATAGAATATGGCAGAAGGAACGAGCTGTTTGGTCCATCTGTAGGTTGCTACCCATGTGCTGTGCCATCTATTGGTAAGGCATCAATATATGCATGCACCTCAATCACACAAAAGATAATGGGTACTAAAAATATTACTGTTATTTTTTTTTAGTCTTCTCAAAGCCTTACTCTAGTTTTAAAAAAGCAAAATATTCATCTAGAACAGTGGTTCCAAACTTGGGTTACATGTACCCCTACAGGTACATTTATTTATTTAAAGGGGTGCATTTCATATTAGTTTATAGCTCTTAAAACCTAAAAGTTCTGTTTAAAATTCAGTATAGTTTTATTTTTCTACTCGCCTTTCTGTCATACAAATTCAAGGGTACATGCTCATCTGTTGAAAACCTAAAGGGGTACAAGGTCAGACAAAGGTTGGGAACTCCTCTTCTAGAATAATAGTATTGAGTTCAATTAATGTTAATCTGAACCTTAATGAGTGTCAGATGAATGATTTCAGGTATGTAGACTCATTTAATAGTAATAATGTTTGAAAGTGACTCATATACTGATAGTGTCAACCTGGCTCTGTTAAACCCAGTAAGATTCCTCAGAAAAATCAGCCTCCTTTTTTGAACCTCAGGTTTTGATGAACATTTTATTTCAGGTAGAAAATGTTGCTTTATGGGGTGAGACTATGGTGATAGTGTGAAGCAGTGCTGTGGCAGACCCTTCAGTGTGTTGCTCTACTCTGCAATGGAGCTGAAGGTGTGGGTTGATGGCATCCAGAGGATTGTGTGTGGGGTTACTCAGGCCACAACATGCCAGGTAATTGATGTTTTCTTGTTCCTACTTACTGCTTCTGTTGAATTTCTTACATACTCTGGGTGCTCAATAATTATTGTTAATAATAATTATTTGCATAATTATTCTAATGTTGAATGAGTTTTTTAATCAAACATTCAATTTTATTTATATTTTTTGTGTATTAGGGAAATTATGTTTTGTAAGTACAATATCTAATATAATGACTTAAGATTTTGACAAAAGAATATAAAAGAATAGGCTTAGGCATGAATGACCTTCAACTGCCAGAATCTCAAAGCTGGTCAAAACTACCAGACTTAAGCTCAAAGGAATTTCAAGAAGATCCCTCAAAAATTTTGGAAGCAAAAGTGGGATATGTGTTCATTAGAACCCATCCATCATTCTCTTCAATGACTTCAAGACCTATCTGACATTGAAAGAAATGACTTATTTGCACAAACAGGACAAACATCTTGTAAACATTGAAATCTTTTTCTCATAGTAAATTTAATGCACAACATGATCTATACAAGGACTGTCAAGATTGACATCTGTGCTTGTCACTTGACAGCAATGGTGTCACTGATGGTTTTAGCTGTGGTCAATGATACTGAAGTCCATTGGCTTCTGGGGAAGAAGGGGATGAAGTGATCCAAGAAAATTATTGCAATGACATTTTTACAGTCAATTTTACTTTGGGCTAAAAATCATTTCAAAAAATGCCAGCAGTCATTTCAGGAAGACTCGGCACCCTCACATTGAGCCAAGAAAACACAAGAGTGGTTGTCATCTGATGAACCCCTCTTCATTTTGAAGGAGGAATGACCTTCTTCATTGCCAGATATGAATTCTAGTGATTATGACATCTGCTCCCTATTAGTGTATAAGATTTCTACAACACATCACCAGAATTTAAGGCACTGATGTCAAAACTCATAAAGAAATATGCTTAAATCTCTGAAAATGTCATGCATGACTCATCCAGTTCATTCTTTTAGCCTTTTCAACTTATCAATGCAGACAAAGGCATATTGAATAAAGTGTATTGGTTTCCAACCATTACATATTTAATAATTATTTTGTTGTTATTGCATTTGCATACATTTGTGCTATGAAAGTTGTAACATTGATTATTGAACGCCCTGTATGTCTATGTGCCTAGGGGTTTCTATATATCATTGTTTAGTGTTGCCAGATTTAAACATTTATACATTTTATGCTTCATGTTTTGATATTGTTACATTTTTCACAGATTTGTATTTCATGTGTTGCTGGAATTAATGCTCAGTGAAACAAAAAACTCACTATTATAGCACTGCTGTTATTGAATCTTGGATTTTTTTTATGCCTGTGCAAACTAGTTCCGCAAACATAAAGAGGCTACTGAAAGGCTGAAGACTCTCAATTAGTAGTTGTAATCTTTCCTTAGGGCTCTAAGGAAGTGTTTTGAAGGAAAATGTTTTTCAGCAATTCTTGAAGGCACAAGACTCCTTTTATAATTTCTAGTAATCCTTAGTCTGATTCTTAGATGAAAATAGTGCCTGTCTTTTTTGAAATACTTAGGAAAATAGGGAACCCTTAGTGTAGCTTTAGTTACTTTCTGCAAACTCCAGCCTCACTTCTTCAATAAGGTTGATATTGGAGTTTTGTTATGAGATGTGCCATGTATTTCTTTCTTCTCATTCACAATCTCAATTGTGTATGTGTGGAGAAGGTTGGCTAATGTACCATGCAAGAGTATATGTACTCATATGTTTTGTTTTTTCTTGATTTGCTTTTTTCTTATTGCTAGATCTGTATACTTTTTAAATTTCAGTGGAATGTGTGCTAACATCCCATTACTGGCATTTTGCATTCACAGGGTGTCACTCAAATATGTTTAACTGATTTTACTGTGATGACTCAGGAGAAATAGTTTCTAAATTCTAATTATAATAATTTTTCTATACAGTCATTGTTTGGTGCCATCTTTGTTACCTTTCCTTAGAGTAACCCTCAGCATTGACTTGGAAGTATTCAGAGCTATCATGTATAGAAAACCATGAACATGAAAACTTCTTTCACTGACTATTCTCTTCCTCTCATTCTTGTGTGATGGCTTCAGGTTTAAGAGATGAATTCCTACACTTAAACCATATTGTAACAACCTGAAGCATTTCCTGAAAGTATTGAGTACTTCTTAAAGTACAAAAGCTTGGATGGTCCCACCTTATCTTGGACCTTCTCACTCTTGTATCTCTTCATTTATTGGTGAAATATCCTCATCTGATCCTTTTATCATTTATCTTTTTGACTTGATTCCAGGGAGGAAGACTTGCATGTTAGAATGAAGGCATTGATGACTAGGCCTTGTGTAAGTGTGGCTGATTTTATAAACTAACATTGGTGTTGGTTGTAATTGTAAATTTGAACATCTTCCAGGACGTTGTGTTTGCTCTGGCCCACGCTACCAGCACTACTGGCCGCTTCACCCTCATTGAAAGATGGAGGAGCAATGAAAGACTCCTGGCTCCCTCACAGCACCCACTCAAGGTTAGTGTGCTTGTGATCAAGCTTTAGTATTCCTTCAATGAAGCACATCTAATCAGTACTCTTATGTTATATATAAATCTATGGACTTATTTCAATGGTAGTGTGATACCATTATCTTAATTTCAGTTATGTTATATTTTTAGTGATCGTTTCTGTATCATTGCTATACACATTAAGATATATTTATGGGATACTGCTCGATGAGTTCTTCAGCTACTGGATATACTATTAGTCATCACATAATTTTATATTTGTACCCAAACTGATGTACTGCAGAGGGCATTATTGGGATGGACTGATTGTCTACTATTTTTGTATATATTTTTGTCTACTATTTTTGTATATATGAATGCAGATTGTCAGTTCCCAGCATTTTTATCTATTGTAACAGTATTGTTCTTGTTATATTTTTAATTTTTTTAAAGCTCATTAGAAAATTTTATATGAATGTTCTTTAATATGATTGTGTTTCATCATAATAGTTCAAGGTTGGAGAAATGAAAAAAACTATAGTAACAATTTAGCAGCAATTAATTATACAGTTGACAATTAGACAGACTTCAATTATAGAGTATGTACTTAAAATTCCTTCTAGAAGTTACAAATTCATTTTTCAATTGAGGTAAATGTTAAATATGTTTGTCTTGAAGAAGGGAAATAAATTTAACAGAACTTTTTGAGTGTTGCTATCGAAAATTCCTTTATTCTGATATTAACTATGAGCATAAAATAATTGTTTCAAATATGGTTAAAAAAAATTACAAAGGAATATTTATTCTAATATAAAGGATGATCATTATCTGGGTATATCATTTTAGTTCAAACAATTGGAAAGAAATGTTCATTGCAAACAAGGGCACCTTCAAGTCTCTGTTGCAAAACAAAAATGATATTGGAGTACTATTGATAGCTCAAGTAAAATTTACATAGTTAATAGTGTATCTTAAGAGTAATATAGAACTACTGCAATAGTACATGTGAAAATTTCTGGATGGTACAAAAAATGTTAAAAATAGGTAATTTGTCTATTTATTAGATACTGAAGTTTAGTATTTTCTAGCACAATATTCAAAGATTTATTTTAGTTAATTTTACATGTGTGGGCACATAATTGGAACTTTTGATGTACATTTGCAGGTACTACTGAAGTGGGGTGAACATGCCAGCGACGTCCAGTTCATCTTGCAGCGAACATCTCTCAGCTATAAAAATGACCTCACTCTTGACAATAAGACTGGTGGTGACAGGGGAGAGCATGGAGTGCAGGAGTTCCAAATAGACTCCTCTACAGCAGGACAGCAGCGCCATATGCCAGTTACTGCTCAAAACAGAAACAATATCTGTAACAATAATGTTCAGGGCGAGAGTCTGTCTCCCTTGTCTAGCACAGGCGTGGCTGGCGGCAGCGGACGTGACATCCGCAAGTCTCTGACATTCAGCGGCGCCATGGTGTCTAGGGAGAGCAGAATTCCAGGCAGAGCTGGGCCTCCGTATGATCCTGCCAAGGTAGAACATTCCTCTGCTGGCCTGCCAGATGTGAGTAATGGTGTGAGGTTTGGTTTACCTACCCGCTCAGCTGCTGTTTGTGTGTCTACTGCAGTCTCTTGTGTGGATACTAACCCAACACTAAACTCCTCTACTATGACTGAAATGAGCCCTTTATCTTCTTCTATATCACCTTGCTCGCATGAACATCCCTCCCAACAAAGGGCGCTATCGCCACCCGTCATGCCTCCTGCAAGCACACCTGGTAATGCAAGCTGGAGATTGCAGCAATCCCCCTACAACGGGAGTTCTATGGCGAGTCCACAGCAGTCTCTATTTCAAAATGCCCCTACCCTGCATGACCGGCACTCTCCTCTCAAAACTCCTCCCATCATCCCACCACCTGGAGTTCGACCAGCAGCTCCTCCTCCTTACGAACTTGTCAGAGGTTACCCTCCTTCTCCACCTTTGCACGGAGGATCGGTCAGAAGAAGAGGATACAGACAATCTCCAGCAAAGGGAATGCCTCACCATCACACAAGGCAACACTCATCACCTGCCTCAACATCCTCAGACCGCATTGGAGTCTCTCAGCCCTCACCCGTGCGATTTTTCAATGCGGACGCGGCGAGTGGGGGCGTACGGCACTCAGCTCAGGTAGTGAGCCAGGGCTACCACGATGTGCACACGTCACGTACCAGAAATACTCCACTGCGCTCACCGCAAACTCATTTCAATCCTCATGATATCTATTCCAACTCTTCTCCTCCTCGTCAAACTCAGCCTCATTTAAGCAATGATTGTTTTCAATCTCCGTCCTACTATAGTACTGCTGATACCAGTTTTCGACCGTCCAGTTTAAATAGTCCAAATAAACACGATCTCCATCAAAGTTACGAACATCCATACGGTTACACTGCACACGGAAGCTGTAGTAATCAGGGCATTTCTCCTCAAGCAGCTGGTGGAAGCTTTTACCAATGTAGAAAAGATTCTCATCCCGTTGTATCAAACGCATATATTGATAATCGTGTTTCTAACTCTACTGTAAATACATTTACTCATACACCTCCTAGTTTTAACGTAGAACAGTATAATCATTCAAGACGAAGTGCTTTTCATGCGGTTCCTAATAAAAGTGATGGAATTATGCCCCCAAGAATGTTGCCTCCATACCGTCCACCTCCTCCTCCTCCTGCAATAAAGTCTCATCACTCAACATCACCTGGAACTTCTTGGAACTTGGAAGGACCTAGAGCTCCAACTCGTGATAAAGTAATAAAATCGTCATCTAGTGATTTGTCCAGTCCAAGCATTATGTCGCCATCTTATGCTAGGGAATGTAATAGTATTAATAATGATAGTACTGATACTAATAATAGAAATAATAATGCAACTCTTCCTCCCTCGATGAGCCACAGAGAGTCCAGTCTTACTTCTGATCACGGCCCGGATGGTGACGCTGTAGCAAGTCGGCACTTGAATGATGTTGCTAACAAGACAGTCTCTTCTTCTTCATTGCTGTCCGATCTTCCTACTCGGAATCAAATTTCTTCTATCGAAACGACAAATAATGTCAATCGCCAAGTTAAGAAAAATATATCTGACAATCCTGAAGCCTTTAATGGTTTAGATAATATACGACTATCAACTGATTCTGAAAAGGACAACTTTTCAAATATGCCTCACAGTGCAGGTAAAAATAGTGAACCATGTTACGGCAAAAATGGATTTCTTATGGTTGGTAGCAAGAGCGTGATCAATTCGTCGAGTAGTTCTGTGGTCTCATTACCGAAATGTAACGCCTCCTCTTCGTCTTTGAGTCCTGTTTCGAATAGCAACAGCGACTCCACCGCCAAAGAAAAATTTGCTCCTCATGAAATTGATGAGCTTAACCCTGAAAGACAGAATGCGTCATCTATTTTGAACAATTCCCAAGAATTGGCGAGATATCCCAATGCCAGTGAAATTACCAAGAAAAATTCCCATCTCGGAGCTCCGTTAAAACATTCTGTGCCTTCCTTTGAAGATTGTACTCAACAGTCTAAGATTACATTTACTGTCAGCGTAGAGAATGCTGCTGAAGTAGCTTCTCATGGTCGGAGGGATTCTGAGGACAAAGAGGAATTAGGTGTCAAAAATACAGCCGAGGACGTCCATAATGATGTCACTGAGGTGCCAAATTCTGGAAGTAATCGAGCAACTCCCGTTGACGGCTCACAGGAAAGCTCTGACTCAACTACTCAGGTGAGTGACGTAGAGCTGTGGTGTTAGTTGTCTGGGCATCTTCACTTTATAAAATGTGTAGTGCATGAAAATATCCAACTGGCTTCCATCGTTTACAATATTAAAAATATTTATTTTTTAAAAAAGGCTCGAGCTTGCTCTTTCGTATTGACTGCGAGTTATGCTTCGTTTTTGAAAGCTCTTTTTGTTTGACGTTATTTAGTGTTGTCCTTCCTGAAATACGAATGGTACCACAAAATTAGGTATGTGCGATTTAACTACCACAAATGCTGCAATGGCCCATATTACTTCCTTTCAAAAGTATAATAAAAAGATTAAAACATGTAATATGTGTACAGAGTGCACACATGATCATATATATATATATATATATCTCCCTAGTGCTAGCCACTGCGCAGTTTGTTAGTTTATTTTAAATGAGACGCAAATGAAAGTTGGCCTGGAACATAGAGCATTAAAATTGAGAGCTCATTATAGAAAGATTGAGACTGAACATTTGGTTAACATGTATACATGGCCACGGTAAATCAATTGGGATAATCGGGGCAAATTCATTACTTTTTATCTTGATTTCTGGATCTAGTTGAGTGTCATAATATCAAGTCTTAAAAACAAGATTCGAATGAGAATCAGTTAATGTTCATGACACTGGATGAATCAGCAATTAATCTGAAGAGAAAAAATAAATCTCAAAGGCCGTATTGAAAAAAACCATAAATGTGCAATGCAAGTCAAAGAGAAATTAATAAACTAACAATAAAATTACGAGAGAACTTACAGCAAGAAGTGTCGTTTGGTCAGGAGTCTAGGCATTTATAGAGACTGCTTGTTGTGGTGCTGTTTTTAATTTAGTGATTAATGAAGCATTTTATTAACTTCTAACAATGAAAGAACGGGTTGAAAGATAAGCATAAGAAAGTAAAATTTATGTGTGGATAGACCTGTTTCAGTATGCATTTGCCAAATTTTTATTTTTGTCTGCGCTGCGTGACGATTGAAGTATTTGTGTAGTTTTAGGTGTTTCATGTTTCTACTTGGCAATTTACAGTGTCTGTTTGTGGTTGTGCTTCATATCTACTCTCATATATTTACCAAAACTTGAAATATTGTGAAAGTGAAATCCTAGGTTATACTTAATTCCGTCCATAAAAACTTGAACATTTGTAATAAAATAATTCCTTAAAAGTTATCTCGATGTGTTGTGTTTTAAATTCTGAAATATTATATTATATTTTCTCCTTTTTGAAAATTACGATGTAAAAATTTACCTGCTGTTTTAAAATTTTGAATTCGTAAGTTTATTAAAATAACATCTAACGTAAACTCGAAGCTCGTAATTTGTTCTGCATGACTGACTCGTGAGTCTGTGGCCCTTGCAGCCGCTACTCCAGCCCTTCAGCAGGTGTTAGGAAAGGGTCTTACTTGAGCGACTTGCTCGCTGTTCACAATACAATATATACAAGAAATGTACTCATTCCACATCTAGTAAACTGGCATCTAATCTTGGTGTTGGGTTCAAGAACCAGGGAAGCTGACAGCCATGTCTCTGATGGGAGGCTGTCCAGATTGTTTTTAATGCGCACCTATAATTTGTACGGGGTTTGATTTGCTGTCTGTTTGATATGCGTGGTGGATAATATGAAAAAATTTCTTCAGCAAAGGGTAATTATTTCTCTATTATTTTAAACAAATTTTGATCTTGCATGACATTGATACGAAAAAATTCAATAGCCATGAATTCTAGGGTTTATATATTACTATTTTGATTATTTAAATACAGAGCAGAGTTTCTGCTGGCCATTTTTCCCCTAAAAAGAGAGTTTCTAAGTGCCGGGGGCTACTCCCAATACCATTCTGTGCGATCGTGGAAGATGCTGGGAAAAGTTTTGCAAAATGTTTCTATTTTCAAAAGTTTTAGATCGCCAATTATTATTCTAGTATGTATATTCTCTAGCAAAGCTATGTTAACTGCAAAGCTGTAATTTTGAACCCTCTTAATTCCACAAATACAAGTTGCAAAAAAAATTAAATATCTGAAAACGTGTTGGTTTAAAGTTCAATTCTTAATAAAAATAATTTGTTAACTTTTTTGATTTAAAGTTCAATAGTTTGTGTAGAAGTTAGAATACCAGAGGTCTGAACTCAGAGTTTCAGTGACTGTCGTTAGAATTAGTCAGCATCACCTGCTATTTGGATTACTCTGATCTAACTGGCAGCTTGTTCATAGTGTTTTGTGGCTTGCTGCACATATATTAGGTCAAGTGTGGAGATATCATTGATCCATGTTTACTGAGTATCCTGAGTGCAACACGTGGAGTGCTTTTACTGCTAACCTATACCATGAGACAGAATACAATGATTCTAACTGTGAAAGGTTATTACAACAAAGTTACCGTTATACCTGCTTTAAATCATGGAGTGTTTTTGTGGTACGCTATAGACTGAATGAACGCTGTTAGAAAAGTGGACAGTGACTTTCCATACTCCATACACCTCACAATTTAAGCATCAAAACTTGAAAAATGATTTTGGATGGAGTGCTTGATACTCACCTACTGATACGAGTATTTAGAAGAATTCAAGTCTCATACACAAGAGGCTGAATTAGTCAGAAGGACAATGCAAGCTTGGTTGTACGGGATAGTCCTCCAACTATTTTTTTTTTCAATTTTATTTGGTAATTTTTTCTTCATTTATTGACTATTTTTTGCAAGGAAATCATTCACTTTTTATTATATCCTGCATTTTATGTACAATTTTTTGTTTCAAGTTTAATAGTTATATGTCAACATGCAAAGGATGTTTATTTAATTAAAGTTTTTCATGCAAGATATTGCTTTCATTCTTTCAATGATACGCTTTGTTTCGGGGTTTTCCTTAGAAAAGCTTTTCATGTTCATTAAAAAAATTATAAAAAGATTAGAAAGTAGATCATGTCCTGGCAAGAATTCAAAAAAATATTATCGTGTAGCCACATTATTAACAACTTAATTTGTAAACTTTTAGCTATGCTTATGTGGTGTCAACATACACCTATACAAATGTATTTGTAATTTTTTTTTGGTTACAGAAGTCCGTGAACTTGGAGGAGGATACAGGAGACGTAGTCCACTACACTGACAGCGCTGTGGTGCGGGACTCGAGCCATGCTGGACTTGGCAGACAGGTAGCTCTGAGTCCTTGGCAGACAGGTAGCTCTGAGTCCTTGGCAGACAGGTAGCTCTGAGTCCTTGGCAGACAGGTAGCTCTGAGTCCTTGGCAGACAGGTAGCTCTGAGTCCTTGGCAGACAGGTAGCTCTGAGTTCTTGGCTAACAGGTAGTCATAGGTCCTTGGACTGGAGACTTAGGCAGGAAAGTCTTTCAATGCAAACTATATTCATCAAAAATACTTAAAATCTATCACTCGCCTTGTTTCTGATTTTGTGACACGTTCTACCATTCATATACTCTGTCAAGGGTTTCAACAATCTTCCACCTACACTGCAGGCCCAGTGACTCCATATTTCACATATCTAATAACTCAGTCATGTTTTTCCTTGATCCGTAAACGCTGAAGCTCTATCTTATTTGAAATACTTTCATACTTATTTAACCGCACACTCGTATTCCACCTATGTCCCTGCCCCTCCTAAACTCACTTTGTTCTTCCTCTATCACATCCTGCGTATCTGTTCCGATTTTAACGATTGAAGAAAAATGTTATACCTTAAAAATGTTAGCTAGTTAACTTAGACACCATTTTGCTTTACAGGTCGAGCACATCGTACTGGATACCATTCACCAGGATTTGGTGACTCTAGTTAACAAACAAAGGGACCAGCTTACTGGGCAGCAGATTCTGCTCACCAAGGTGGGTTTCTTTTGCTTAGGTAAGTTTTGCTAGCTTGCCTGGTGGTCCAGCGAGCTGTTGTGCTGGCTGTAACTCGTTACGTCAAACATGTTAAGCTGTGCAAAAGTGTCTTCACTGTGACTCTTGCCAGTCTTGAGATGGGGAAATGTTTTAGATGAAGAATAACTTAGGTAGAAAATACCAGTCATTATATGGTGTCGTGCACAGTGATGTGTGCTTGTGCATATCACTCAAGTTTTTGCAAAGGAATTTTATAGACATTAGGTGTAAGGTTGAGATTTGGAGCATAGAATAATTTGTTCAGTGCTACCTATTTCGTTTGCTACTGTAATTTATTGATTTGGGATGTACGTGGACCGAACTGTTATTTATTCGCTTTTATGACATCCTTGATTGTGATTAAAGAATAGCTATGTCAAATTCATTACTACAAAATACTGTCTTGAGTAATTCATACATGTTCCGGAATCCCTGAATTAGTGATGGGACTATTAATCGAAATTTCAAACGTTTTGATTTATATTGGAGTCAATAATCTACAGCTCGTTTATGATTCCTAAAACGATTATTTCCTTCATAATACGTGTGTCAACCTTCAAATTCAATTGCCGGTACTGAGAAGGGGATACACTAGGGTTATCAGAATTGGTACGAAGGTATCAAACTTGGTATGTTTTCGCAGAATCAAATCAAATGATTGTTTCAACAAGTTTGTACGATCTCGCTATAATTCAGTAGAATTTTGGTACTATTGCCAAGTTCCATATTTTCTCTGATTTTTAAATGATTTATTCATGAAATAATATGATTGGAAAAAATATGGTGAAAGTATAAATATGGATCTGTACTTTTTTCCGTGTGTTAAACAAGTTCAGTACGTGTACAAAAGTTGTACTACATTCCTTCTAGGCGGGAAAGTAAAGCGAAATGACAGTGTTTCATTAGGATCTTTGTCAAATATGGTTGCTGGTTAATGTTAAAAATAAGGAAAATAAACCTATGAAAAGTGTATTTAGCTAGGTACTTATTTATTTAGTCAGAAAATGAAAAAAAGAAAACGTAGCAGAAACCGGTATCGGGAATCATTGCAATTAGATAGAATCGACATCGCAATCGTTGAAAAATTTGGTATTGTCCCATCACTTCCCTGAATACATAATCGCTTTTATGCTTTCAGTGATTATGGTTAAAGAATAGCTATGTCATATCTGTTAGTGTAAAGCAATGTGTTGGGTAGTTCTTTCATGTCTCAACATCCCTGAACGTCTTCATTACTACGCTTTCAGTTCGAGGCGGAGATTACGTACCTGGAGGGCAGGTGGCGGGAGGATCAGGCCAAGCTCAATTTTGCAAACTCCGAGATGGAGCGTCTCTCGCTTCTCCTGCAGAAGGTAATTTTGTAATTTCCTGAAACTTGTACTTAATCTCCGTTAGATTTTGCCGGTTTCATGCCAGAAAGTCGGCACTATGCTACGAACAGTGCATTTTCGAAGGAATCTGACCACAACTACAGCACAGTAAAGGAAACTAAGAGGACACATTGGGAAGGTGAAGCATTTGAAGGTGAGATGCTCAAGACGGAACATGCGCTGATAAAAGAGTAAGACGAGAGTAAAAGGAATGGTTAGGTGACGCCGGCCAAAATCAATCACCCTGGGGCTTATTAAATGCTGATGAAGCCTCGTGTACACCAGAAGCAGGTCGATAAACTTAAACTTATTTACCAGACACAGTTTGTTGAAATGTTTATGTATTACCCACACTCGTTCGAGTCATGCTCCCCATCGTCAATCTTATTTGGTGTTCGGCACATCAGCATCAAAGTGTGCGTACTGAAATTCCGTGAAAAAAGGTACTGCCGAAAACTTGATAGTCTGTAATAATTTTTCATGGCTTAAAACCGTGAATGATGACGATACTAATATAATGAAAAAATGTATTGTATATACCAGCCAGCGTTTGCACCATATGATTAAATTCTGAAGCGTGCACACCACCTTCCCTTGGTGACTTCTGAGCTGTAATTTGATCTGAGGCTCACTGCAATAGCCAATTGTTGTAGCTTGGCGTATGTCTTCAGCAAGTGAAAACTTGAAAAGTTGGTTGTTCATTGTATCCTTAGTTATCAGTGCCCCTAAACCACGTTCGCAATATTTTGAGAAAAATTGAATAGGTATAGATGTGCCTTCTGGAGTGTTGACCCCATAAATTAAATTTGGCTGACATAAATTTGTTCGTCAGGCGTCATTGTATGATTTCGGCAAGTTCTGAGTTGAATTTCACCGTGCGAGTAGTGAATGATGTTCCTGTATTTTGCTCTTTTCACTTCACGAATTTTGTAGAAAATATTCATTAATTTTTCCATGTTGGGATATATCATTATTTATTGAAGTACTTTGGTTAGTAAGTAAATTCTATATGCTCATTAGATTCAAACGAGTAAGAAGGTTACACGTGATCTACCTTCTATATCTTTATGACGTGATTAGCGATGAAGTTACTCATTAAATTGTTCAATGCGTGTACACGTTTACGAGCAAATGAGTGTTTCCAAAGTACCCCTCATTAATGGTAGTGCATGATTGTAAATGTGTGTGCAGCTGGACGATGAGTTGGGAAGCGATGACCCGACCCTTGAAGAGGAGGAGCTGAAGAGCGTGCTGAGCAGCAAGGAGCAGCTGTCCAAGGAGATGAACACCGTGCACCAGCAGATCCAGCAGTGTGATGCTCAGATCACGCATCTTACTCACAGCGTCGCGTGAGTAGCTCTCGCTGCCCTTAATTTCAGGACATTGCTGTAAATGTCGTCAGGAACCTTCCTGAATGAATGCAAGGCAGCATAAGGAAACTTGTTCAAGAATTTTCTATTCGATTTAAATGCATTGGTTATCATATAGGGCATGATGGTAATTTTACCGAAATTGGGAAACCAAATCCCGAAGCAGCTAATTGTGTTGTATCTAATACGGTACGTAAACCATATCATCTAGTTCTACTGTAGTTCATCTTCTCATTGTTGGGCAGTTGAGTGTTAATTTGAATTTAAATTAATTTTAGGTAGTGCTTATTGAAAGATCGCTTTCGGCTGCCTCCATTCTGACTTGATTCCATGTGACTAGAATAATTGTACAGTTTACATCTAGTTATTACTTTAGTCACTGTTTGCGTTTGTACCAAATTGTGTAAAGAAACTTTTATGAAATGCTAATAATTCTTTAAATGTACATAATTCAATTATATATATTGTTTCTTACATTGATTCTCGTGTTCTAATTTAAAACACTTTAAAATCTTCCTATGATTTTCCCTTTTCCGCTTCCCTTTCTCTCGTTTGTAATTGCTTGTTCGGGTATGTGTAGAATAGAATAGAATAAGGCAATAGGAACGAGCCGTTTGGCCCATTCTTGGTTCAATACCGAAGTCCCATGCCGTCTAAAAGTAAATCCATCAGTCATGCACGTACACCTTAACCACGTAAGTCAATTTAGTCGTGTACACACATCACTCACGCACAGGCGTTTATGTCACGAGCATTTATCTCAATCATACATTAACCTTAAGGAGTTAGGGACATAGTAGGATGTAGNGGGTTCCTCATGAGCTCAATGATAATCAAAAGCTTAAGCGTTTTGAAGTGTGCTCGATGCTCTCTCTGCGCAACACCAACGATCCTTTTCTTGAACGAATTGTCACTTGTGACGAAAAGTGGGTCCTTTATGATAACCGTAAACGATCAGGTCAATGGCTCGATCGTGATGAACCCCCCCAAACACTTCCCAAAGCCAATGTTGCACCAGAAAAAGATTATGGTGACTGTCTGGTGGTCTGCAATAGGTGTTATTCACTACAGTTTTTTGGGACTCAATGAGACCATTAATGCAGAGAGATACTGCAATGATCTCGCTGTTATGCATGCTCGATTGAGCGAAAAGAGACGGGAATTAGTGAATCGACGTGGTCCAATTTTGCTCCACGATAACGCATGTTGCAAGAATGACCGTCCAGAAACTCACAGAGCTGGGATACGAGACTTTACCACATCCTCCGTATTCTCCAGATCTTTCACCTACTAATTATCATTTATTCAAGCACATTTTTGGATGGTAAAACTTATAGGTCTAAACAAGAGGTGGAAACGACCTTCAAAGATTTTGTTGCATCACAGCCATTAACTTTTTATCAACAAGGGATAAATAATCTCGTAGTCCGATGGCAGAGATGCATAGCTGCTCAGGGTTCATATTTTGACCAAGTTTAACATCTCTATTGTTCATTTACCAAGGATGAAATGCATGCTTCTGAAATCGGCCATTATTTTTGTAACAACCTAATATTTGTTCTTTAACAGGATCTGAATGACAACAGTGGTGTATGCTCTAGTTTTACCACAATCGAACTAATTTGTATTACACAGGATATGATTTGACTGAAAAACACCAAAAATCAGGATGTTTTCCCTGACTGTGTACCAATTATTTCCAACCAGAGGGTCCCATAATTTAGAAGGCTAACTATTATTTCCATAATTATAAACCTAGACATAGAAATCAAAATTTCCGCTACTATCGAATTTCAGTGTCATATGAATTCCTTAGTTAAACTAGGAATAGAATAATATGAATTCCTTCATAAACTTTAGAGTAATTTTTTCATAAAATTAGTACTAAATAACATATGATGCTTATCACGTGTCAACCCTTGGTATCAACATCATAAACCTTAAAAGTCTCATTCCCTATTTGATAACCTCCGTAGCAAGAAGCTATTCATTTATTCTCCCAATATCCCTAACATTCATAACACTTAGGATAAGCGTAGATAATAATACCCTTATAATACTGTAAGTCTTACGCATTGTTAAAGTAGGTGTTCATAATCTTCCTCTAATTTTTTATCGTAGTTTGCATTTGCTATACATGACTGACGGAGATTAATGTTCCAGTTGATGGAGGTAGAATCAGCACTGGCAGGCAAGCGTGAGCAGGTCGAGGAACTCAAGCGTGCCATGATGACTGAAAATCTTGAGGCTCTGAGTCTCACTCCGCCAGACCGCCTTGCTGCCACCCCTCACATACCTGCAGGGGGCGCTGCAGCTCCAGGTATGCCCCTCTGCTTGTCACCTGCGAGTGGCAGGCTCTATCTCTTAGTCTACTGACAGTAACTCGCGGTACCGCCGCCAACCATCGTGTTCACAGCACGCAAAGTTAACTTCGCGTGCTCTGAACATGACAGCGAGAGGAACTGTTGGTAGATGAAAGGTTAGAGATGACGACTATTGGTCTGTTTGGTTTTGTAGATACTCTTATCCCCGCATTTAACTGGGGCTTGCTTTACTGTACACGTAAACACTTTCGCTCAATTTGGCCGTGTGAGGTTTTCGAATTGTTAGCGGTATTGTTATGGATACTGCTGGTAAAATTAATTTTTCATTCGGTATATGAATGAGCTTAGGCTAAATGGTCAATGATCGAATCAGTTGAACTCG
The DNA here is from genome assembly GCA_006783055.1 of Trinorchestia longiramus. Lineage (NCBI taxonomy): Eukaryota > Metazoa > Arthropoda > Malacostraca > Amphipoda > Talitridae > Trinorchestia > Trinorchestia longiramus. The sequence goes on from VCRD01004392.1 coordinate 42,308, forward strand.
AGTTTGTCGATATAATGAAGCTTTTGGATGGGAAGTTCAGTAATCTCTCATCTTAAGCCTTTTATAGTCAGCACGCTGTTACTGTCTCTAAGACATACTACCAGTCAGCGGTGTTTTATGTTGTATCTGAAAGAATCAACTGCGTAAGCTGGAGGGATTTATTGTTAGTCCACTTCAGTGTATGCCTTAATCTTTCCATGCTCTTATAATTTTCTGCTGATGACGAGAGCTGCCAAATCACACCGGTATCCAACATGATTTTCTCGTTTGACTTATGTTTTCGTGTCTTGGGCGTACTCTTTTCTATTGCTGAGGAACTTCCTATTGCTCTAAATAAACACCTGAGGCAATTCAATGACTCAATCGCTTGTTATAATAAATGTCACTTCTCTCTTGGTCTTCGAGAAAAATCAGTTTGTTTTCTATTTGTAATAAGAAGTTGAAATGACTACATATATTCCTTTTGATACAGAAGTATTGTAAATGATATCGTACATGCCTACTTCCTTGCTGTTTAATTCAGAATCGGAAACGTATGAAATCGGAGAGGTAAATTATAGGTTAAATAAATTTATAATCAACTGATATTATTGTAGTGTGGATTATGTTCGAAGTGCACCTCTTAGGGAGACAATTATGTAGTCTTGTTTAGTCAGCGTGCCTCGTGTGAAGCTCCTTAGAGACATCCTCTGCTACTTACAGTAGATTCAACAACTCACGTTACTGTTGTATTTTTCTCTCTTTATCGCGTAGTCGTCATCGTCTAGACGGTTTCTGCTCATGTTTCAGCTTCTCTTCCAACTCTACTCTCATATTTTTGTGCTTAATAATTTTAAATTATTGTCGCTTTTATTCGCGAAGCCCCCTACAAATTTTGAAAAATACAGTACATCATTGAGAATTATTTTAGTAGTTTTAGGAATTAACGGCATCATACATCATTTGTGAATTGTAAGTGGGCCCTTATAATTTTCTAGGCTATCTTGAATTGGATTTTGTATGCAGGAATCCCATTATTTTGTCGACAAATTTAGGGTTTCGGTTCTGTTTAATTTTGAATTGTATCATTACAAAGCTTGTTTAATTCAGGCTTAAATGTCCATTACGAATACATGTAAGAATATACAGTATTCTAAATAGTGTTGCTGTGTCAAAAAATTTACTTGGATCCGAGTAGAGTAGAATAGAATAGAATGAGGCTATAGGAACGAACCTTCTGGCCCATTCTTCAGTCGGATAATTACTTCGATAATTATTCGGTTGTTNTTGTGGACTCTTCTCCCCATGCTCGGTTGATATTGGCAGAAGCTTCGGAGGCGTTGTGCCCAAGTTTGAACTCGTGCAACATAAGAAGGCGAAGGTCATGTTTTGTCATGTTCATTATGGAGGGATTCTATCCTTCAAAATTATGTTCTGTCTGAAAAGAAGTTACAAAATATTAATGAGCACACATTAATTGTTATGCATGCCAAGGTTCATCGAAAATAAACTAAAAAAGTTGTGTTAAAATTACTTTTCAAACCCCAGACTTTCGAGCGGCCATTATTTTTGTAACAACCTAATAACACGATCGTTTCTACCAATAGATATTAATGGATCTTTTCAAACCACTCGCTGTAACAGAGAAATGAAAAACGGAGCAGGAAACGCTATAAAAATAATTAAAAACGTAAAAATCTCGAATTAACAAAGAAATCACAGCCATCTTTGCAAGCACTGCTAGAAAGGTTCAAAGATCGTCTTTCAAGATTCAGTAAATTTCAAAGAGAATGCAAACTTTTTTTATGAAACTACCTTTTTCACTTGTTTCTTGTATTTTTTTAACAATGTTGAAAGTATAAGGTGCGAGTTAAGATTGTTAGAATTTTTCCTCCCTGTACTAACAGTTTTTGACCAACGTCAAAGGTTGTATGCACGGTTTCTGACAAGAGTGAGTATATTGTAGCACTATTTTTCATTATGTTATTATTCAGAATTCAATAAACGTTTGCGCAAAATTAGAGCGTAAAACTAAATTGAAAATTGAAAAAATTTGAAAGTAGTAATAAATTGAAGTAGCAATACTACAAAGGCGCAGAATTTTAGTGCACAGTTTGCTCTGCTCGCTAAATCTTTAAAAACGAACAGTGCACCTAAAAAAAGTTGAACAGTCATGAAGGAACAAACACGAAAGACGGTTGGTTACTCGGTGCACCCTGCTATCCAACACAAGTGAAACAAAGAAAGGGAACAAGGAAAGTCCAGCGAAGAATCAAATTCATAAGAGACCCTTGCAATCAGCATCTCTGATTCTATTATGAGTAGTTAGAGAAACACTAAACAGCGCTAATTCTCCGAGGCTCATTGACGAAAACATCCATCATCAGCGTCCTCTCAACAAGTGGAGCTCGTGTACCTTATACAATGGAGGTGGGAGAAAGTTTCCAGGAGGGCAAATTCTCCAGGACACTCCGATGAACAATCCTCTTTAGCGCGTCTTTCTAGGGCGACGGGGATTGCTCAACATTTATGTGCTTATTTGTAATTTCAGGTTTTGAGTTGATGTCGAAACTTTTCGGTTCCATGGAGCTTTTATGAACTGATATATTTGAGCCCCTTCATTCTTAAGACAAGCTTGGAAAGTTTTCTGTCGTTCCCGTCTCTTTAGAAGACTTCAGTATTTTTAGTCACGGTTGTCAATGCAATGTTTACATATTGTTCAATGCTTTTCACACGGAGGATAAGCCATGATCTGAATGACATCCAGAGCTTTCCCTACATTTTTTCTCAGTCAATCTTTTGGCCCCCAAGGCAGTGCGTTAGTTACTGTTCATTCATTAAAGTTACGTTTCTTACATAAACAGTGTTGGATCAAAATTTTTTACACTGGAAATCAACCAAAAAATTTTACTTTGCAGCTCTAAGCGAGGAGCACATATTGACTCCATAACTCGTCCAGTAGAGAGCAATGCCCAAACTGTACCATTTTGGCTAATTCTGGAGATGGAGGCTGAGAAGGAGCGTCGTCTGGCTCCCCGTCACACGACCCTGAATCTTGCAGGGCTCCTTGCAGCTGCTGCTCTTCGTTTTGAAGCCGCAGCGCCAGCAGCTCATCCTCCAGCGACCTGCAGCCACAACACTAGGTAATTTTCTTCACATTTCAGCCTTCAGGTTATCTAGTAGGTGATTAACGTCTGATTATAAAGCTGAACACTCTCAAAAAAAAGTTCGAGCTCTTTGTCCTACAATAGCTACACATTTCTACATAGAAGGAAAAAATTTCTAAAAAGTATTAATTTGCGCAAAAATGACATTTACAAATTTTATGATGAATACCTAAACTTAAAAATTGCTTTCGCAGCTAACTCGGTCCATTTCAAATAAATGTGCATACAAAGTGTTTTTATACAGGAAAATAGAGGCGTGATTGTTTACGAAAGTAAGTGAGACTTTGACCCAAGTTTTTAGTGTCCCCGTGGCTGCTAAATGAGAGCACAGCAAAGTCTGCTGCTGCCGCCTGCCTAACTCTTTTACATTGGCTTATCATCCTTCTCGGGTTTCATTGCCGTACTTCCTCATAGGCGTCGTAACATTTACAGCAATGTCCTTCGAAAATCAAATACTTCAATGACACGTATAAAAAGAGATGCATTAGCATGCTAACAACCAAACGAAAGTCCATTATAGACTGAAAAAGAATCGCTAATTCTATTTTTGGAAGCTTGAAGTACTCTTAGGAATGGCAAATTTCCTCAAGCTGAGCTAATGAAATATTGCTAGTAGTCTGACCACAATCCTGTACATAACGATTCCACAACAATCATCTACACGTTTCCCCGTTAAAATTGCCGCAACTTGGAACCAGCTGCCAGAAAACATAGTTTCTGCTGGCACTGTGAACACATTCAAAAATCGTCTCG
>VCRD01004393.1:10954-32730 GCA_006783055.1 Trinorchestia longiramus
CAACCCTCTCCCAGCAGCCCTCTCCCAGCAGCCCTCTCCCAGCAAGAGCCTTATCCTCGCTCTTCAAGATAATCTATCAAATATCCCCGAGATAAATTCACCCCTAAATAAAGGGTAATGTCCTTATCTCTACTTATGTATTTTACATTAAAATAACCAAGTTTATCTTAAGGACGACAATAACAATAAAGAAGTACGGGTTTTCATTATGCCTCCTTACTTTATGCTCCGTCTGGTCAGAAATAGCTGGTGCACAGTCGGGAAAACGTTCCGGTTCTTAGTATTAAAACCATTAATTTTCTATGTGGCCTAAAATTAGCCTGGAGTGTACTAATACTAAGAGGATGACCTATAAGTTACTGGCTTTTTTAAAAACGCTATAACTATAAAAACTAGTTAGAGGGGATAAGTGTTACCTATTGCTAATATATACACACAAAAAAAATTAAAATCCCATTTTCAATATAAAAATAACCTTATCTCTCTACCATTCTTAATTTCATAGTTATAGAGTTTTTAAAAGGGTCAGTAACTTATGGGCCCCCCCCTGTATATACACTGCTTTTATTCAGATCCTGTTAAATAACGAATAACAAGACCGTTTCGAACAAAGGATATTAAAGGAATTTTTTAGACCACTCACTGTAGCAATAGAAAAATGAAAAACAAAGCGGAAAATACCGTAAAAGATAATCAAAGACGTAAAAAGCATGAATTAACAAACTAAAAACGTACAGCAGTCTTACAAACTCTGCTAGAAAGATCCAAAAATAGTCGTCAGAGATTAAGTAAATGAGAATGAAAATGCATCTTTTCTCATTAAATTAATTTTTCCGTTTGTTTCTAGTACTTTCGTAAAACCTACTCTGTTTAACGTTGAAAGTATGATGAAAGAGTTTAATTTTTAGACATTTTTTCCCTGTGTATCAACTATTTTCAACCAACATCAAAAGTATCAACAGTTTCCTACTAGAGCAACTATATATTTGGCGTCATTTTAAATGCTTCCGTATTAAAAAACAATAACAAAATATTTTAAAATGTTCTTCAGTAATTAGAGATAGAATTATAGATGGATTTACCACCCTCATGTACCACAACTTTAGTTGCATTAATTATTTTTATTTACATTTCAAAGGTCGTTCGAGTTGATGGAAGATGCCAAAAATTCATGAACATTTTTATGTCCCATCTTTGAGTTCATTGAACCGCTAATTTTACTCCATTTGAAGTTCATAAAAATTCCAATGCAAATTTTTGATACAAAATTCCTAGTACGAGGCAATGAAAACTTTGTTCCCATCAAATGTGTTTAGTTTCGATTACTAAGAACTTTAACGAAAAAATACAGGATGCGGCAACATAACTTCCTTTTTTAACGGAACTTCCTTTAAAAAAAACTATGTTGCCGTACCCTGTATAACTTTACTCTCACCACTGTCCTGTAACTTTTGGTAGATCCATACTCTAAGCACGGAATTGGTGTAAGTGACATGAACATCCTGGTTCAATGAAGCATTGCTGTCCATTACGAAAAAAATAAAATTAAGTACAACACATATTTGTCCAGCCCAATGTTTCTCAAAGTGGTCCGTACCGCCCCCCTGGGGGCGTTGAGGAAATGCAAGGGGGCGGTAGGAGGGTACGCCTTGAATGGGGGGCGTATATTACTGTATAATATACAGTAATATAATCATTAGGAGGCAGTGGAAAATCAAATAGTGTCATAAGGGAGCGGTGATTGAAAAACTTTGAGAAACACTGATCTAGCCTTTAGTTTAACAAAAACAAACTCACCTCAGGATATGCCACCATGATGAGTAAGGAGAGACTATTTCAAAACGAATAACTTCCAGAGATCCAAGATTGAGGAGCCGACGGAGTTGAGCGATGAAGGATGAGGAGCCGAGGGAATCGAGCGACGAAGGATGAGGAGCCGAGGAAATCGAGAGACGAATGTTGAGGAGCCGAGGGAATCGAGCGATGAATTTTGAGGAGCTGAGGGAATCGAGCGATGAATTTTGAGGAGCCGAGGGAATCGAGCGATGAATTTTGAGGAGCCGAGGGAATCGAGTGACGAATGTTGAGGAGCCGAGGAAATTAAGCAATTCAAGAACCGAAGAGAATTAATCCGAGACTTGACTGAGGAAATTCATTTCTTACGTAAGCAGTGAAGCAAGAATAAAGATGTACAGAAGTCTATCATGTAGAAACTGAGACAGATCGAAGTGAGAAGATCGATGAATCGAGTGAGATGAATACACGTTAATTAAGTCAATATTGTCAATTTAGATATTATTAATCGAGTGAGAAGAGTCAATATTGTCAATTAGGATATTATTAATCGAGTGAGAAGAGTCAATATTATCAATTTAGATGTTATTTATCAATTGAAAAGTTAATATCGTCAGTTGAGCCGCTATTGTCAATTAAATCGATATTGTCTATTGGGATATTGTCAATCGAAGAGTCAAGATTGTCAATTAGAAGCCACAATATTGGCAACTATATGCGTAAAAAACTTACTTATATAATTAGTACATGTGATTATTAGCATATTAGCATATTTGATTTCACATATTCACTGTTTGAAGAAGTATTATGTTCAACAGGACTATAAATTCACTTTGTTATTGTTCAACAAACTTGTATTGACTGTTCAACAAACTTTTATTCACTTCAACAAACTTTTAGTGACTGTTCCACAAACTTGTAGTGACTGTTCCACAAACTTGTAGTGACTGTTCCACAAACTTGTAGTGACTGTTCCACAAACTTGTAGTGACTGTTCCACAAACTTGTAGTGACTGTTCCACAAACTTGTAGTGACTGTTCCACAAACTTGTAGTGACTGTTCCACAAACTTGTAGCGACTGTTCCACAAACTTGTATTGATCGTTCAACAAACTTGTATTGATTGTTCAACAACAAGTGTTCTCTTCGCACTCACGCTATTGGATCACACTAAATAATATTCTTTCTGGACATCATAATGAATTAAGTAAAATCGATCCTTTGTTCTCTTTTAGCTGTGTATAAGTCACAAAATCTTTCAATTCAATGCTTCCTTAATCCTTTTTCCATCGATTTGCTTCCTAAAACGTTCAGTTATTTATTTTCAATTATTTTTATTTACTATGCCCCAACGCAAGCAGGTTGTTCATTCTTTGTTCATTGACTCGCATGGTTCTCTTATTGACTATAGGCATTACTTGTACTAATGGTCACATTCTTCTTCATGGATAGACAGTGCCGTGGTCTGCCAATGTTTTGTTACTATTAATTACTGATTAATTGCATCATCATTCCTGTAATGACTATTACAATATTATTACAATATTATCATATATATGATGCATGTAATTATAATTCATGTGGTGAACTTTCATGATCAGCTAGGCATTCACGTAGACCATCTTCATTAATTCATCTATAAGTTCATGAAAACATTGCAGGAAATTTTTCCTATTGATTTACATTCACTCCCGATTAATAAAAACTTTGTTCATAGAATATCAAACTAAGTTAAGCATTCATTTCTACAAGACACAGAAACTTATTGGCACATGGTATGAATGGGTTAACTTAATGTTGAGGTTTTGTACAGTTTTTAAGTTCATCACTAATTATTATTGTTATTTTCTCAGTAAGTCAAAAATCACGAACGTTCTGTAAAAGAGAATCGGGCATTAAATTCACAACAAAATTTTCACAAACGCAACGTATTAATCCTCAAGAACACCTACATGAATTAAGAGTGCAACGAATATTTTATTTACAATGTAGTATGTATATTGAATTCCCGTATTAACTATCGTGCCTCTCTCCTTTCCCTCTAGAGAACACAACTCACACTTCAAGGTTCGTACTGCACATCACAATACATGTACAGTGCTCACTCTACTTATCACGCTAATGCAAAGATACACTTTTTATTCAGCTAGAATATTTCACTCTTCATACGTCACATTCTGCAATACAGTCTTCTGATTACATTATTTCTTGTACTACAAAACCGAAGAGAACTTTACTGTACCTACAAACTGCTTAAAATTTTGCTCTACTATACCACACACTTCAGACGGCATCAGTCTTGTCATACTAAGACAATTCCAGTACATGCTGCAACAATTTCGTACTTCACAATTTCGTACGAAATTGACAATTTGAATAAAAGACAATTTCGTACTTCACAGAACTGCTTCATTTCACAGCTCATGCTGACGAGTCCAAGTAGTAATAGTAGTGTCTCGTAATTCCGAGAACAATCTATTTGTTACGTCACCCTAACAATAATAACACCACTTTTATCATTATTTTATGATTTCGAGTTTATAAACAGCAGCCCCAAATAGATGTAGTCTCAACGGTAATGCAGTGGTCTCAATAATGTTAAAACGTATTCCTTGGTCATTTTGAGCTTTTCATGATTTGAGAAAAGTAGGTAAAAGAGCACTCAAGTCATCGTTCTCACTAGAGAGAACCAAGTGTCACACAACATTCATAAGCGGGCAGCAGCTGAGCCCTTGCAGTTTCAGTTCATTTGAAAAACACTGATCTAGCCTTTAGTTTAACAAAAACAAACTCACCTCAGGATAAGCCACCATGATGAGTAAGGAGAGACTATTTCAAAACGAATAACTTTCAGAGATCCATTGACAGCCGAGCGCCTTGCTTACCCTGAAGCCCCACATCACGTATTAAACAAGAGGTGGCCAACCTTTTGCATATCATGCGCCACTTGCCCTATAATATAAGATCAGATGCGGCAATTTTACACAAAACCATGAGAGTACATGAGTATTAAACATATTAAAAAACATTAATTTATCCCCTCCAGCACAAAGGCAATGGCAAAACCCATTGGCGGCCATCGTACTACATACAGTATGCATGAAGTCCTTCACTTTAGTACTATATTCTAAATGTTTCGTTCTGAAGTTGCGCAAAATTTCATATAAAACGGTAAAGATAAGTGGTAATTTACGCAATACTTTGTTCAATCGAGAAATAACTTGGCCATTGAAGGGTTAATACGACATTCTTGGGAGCTTTGCCCTACACCCTGGACTAAATCACTCGACACAGAAGTTAACTGTAAAACTGACTCATATGCTGCTGAGCTGGAGTTTTCAACGTGACTTGATGAAGGATTTAGGTTTCTGAAGACGATTACCGATCGAAAATGCCTTTTGTTGATATTCTTAGTCTTTAAAGACATGACGGATATGTCTTATAACTGAAGAATTCAGTTATTTTACAATTTTTGTAGAATTTCTTTCATTTCTCGTAGCTGTTCACTAATCTGCAGTAAAGATGAACATGGATAGTATAAATTCAGGACTACCCAACAGTTCTTAACTAGTTTCAAACAATGCCTCCCGTCACGGTTACTAGTTCAACGCTATAGGAAACAATTTATAACCAGCAATAGTTCGTAAACTTTGGTAACTGAACGATTAATTACAATTATATGCTGATTTATTAAGCTGCTTTATTCTCATCCCGGTTAAAAAAGCTAGCATTCCGTACGGACCTAATTTTACTTCACATCCAGAATAACGATAATATTCGTGTATCTAGTTACATTTCGTTAGATATTACGATAACCAACGAAATTCATTGTTCATTGAACTAAAAACTTCTGATTGGATAACTACACCAGCAGGTATTCCCGATACAAACTCGACACATTTTAAAACCACCATCCACCTCCAAACTTAGAAGACAGTTTAACACGTTGACTCCGTTGTGGTACGTATGTGTACCACTTAGGTTAGGTTCTATCATTTTTTCAGATCCTTCTAGTGACTATGCGTACAAAGTGAAGTTTTACACCAATCAGGCAATCGGAGACAACGTGTTAAGGTACATAGATTTTTAAAAACCTTCCAACAACTACACTTTAGACCGTAGCTGGGCCCGGAAGTTTCATAGGTTAGGAAACGGTGTCAAAATTGTTGATCAGCCATACGCATGAATATTAAATGGGCCAGTCGTGATAAAAAAGTGCATAATACATCAGTCTAATTAAGCAATTCAATGCAGAGTTTAACACATTCATTGCGGTATGACCCACCGGTGGGTCACTCAGGTTAGGTTCTGTAATTTTTCAAAACTTTCTAGTGACTGTATGTACAAAGTAAAGATTTGCACCGGCTGGGCAACCGCAATGAATGTGTTAAGCAACACTAGGTAGCAATAACACGGTCGGAAGAACACCATCAAGCCGGCAGTTGCACTGCAGGAAATGCTTGTTCAAAGCTCTTGGGCTAGTAAACTTTATCACTGACTCCCTGCTTTTGCTTCGCTGCTACGTAAGTTCCAAGTTTGATAAAAAAACAATTAGTCACTAATACTAGTTGCCGCTAGTGAGCCTGTATTGTCTATAACATGCACGGTGGTTGTTGACAAAACGATGGTTTAATTATCGAACACATATTGAGAATTATGAGATTGTGTTTTCAATCACCTTATCAGCGGATTTTTAATGGGTTTGGACAACCAATGACTCACAGGCATGAGACTTGGGTGCAACCCAAGAATGGACGTACCACTCATCTCTTTCTTGCTGCCATACGCTACGTATTCTTGTTTATGTGTACAAGTGAGGTAATATTTTTATAAATGTTTCAACGGTCGCAGAGAAGATCAGACGATTCTGATTCCGCTATTTGAACCTCTATGCAACTTAATTTTTTTCAAACGATCACTGCTCATTGGGAAAATATATACACATTGTGAAAAATTAGCTAACCGTAAGGAATAAAAATAATAGTTAAGCTACTTCAGATTGGGAAACATAGAAGTAAACACCAGACTTCGTGTTCTCAATTTAGTATATTCAAGTGTTTTTCGCTTTATGTCTATTTTATTGCTGAATTTCCATACAACAATTAACACAAAATCAAATAACAACAAAATTATACTTCTACTAGTAAAATATATACATATCAGAGCTACAAACGAGAAGGTTTCCCTGTACTTCCATTCTTTCCCCGGGTTTTACTTCATTTTCTTCAGCGCATTTTTTCCTTTCTTCAGTTCTTTCTGTGTTGGGCATTGAGTTACCATTCCCACGCTTGCCATCCTTGCCTCCTGGCACAAATTATACAAAACTACGCAGTGCTTTCCTAATCTGATCAGTTTGCCTCGTCTCGCTCTCACTTTATAACATAGATGTTCTTCTATTTGTGTGTTACATTCTATTGTAGTTCTCTAAATTGCTGGGAGAATCATCATTAGCCCTAAGATATCAGTATTAATAATTGAAAACCCAGGGATAATGCATGTACTGTATACTGTATCGGAAATAAAGTTTGTGTTGTGTTAACTTTTTCAGGCTGATCTATGCTTGCAAACTGGTGAGGATAGTAAGTGGTTGAAACTAACGAGAACATTGCATCATAATTTTAACACTATTGATAGTTTTCATTTCATAAACGAGAGCAAAAACTAGTTAGTTGCACATAAAAAATTGAAATCAATGACCTCTTGAATCGAAAAGTCAAACAGCACCCTGTCAACAGCGTATTTTCCGAGTGTTTAATTACAACGCTTCTCATATATATATAAACACAAATTCAGAATCTTTATTTCTACATACTTCAGTTCAAGGATTGAAAGAGTGTATCACTCATTTTTAAAGCACTTCTCGATAGAGCAATCAAAAAGAGAGATTAAATTCGAACTTGACTATCACTTCCCCATGAAAGTTGATCTACGTTGTCCTAGATTGGTGTTGCTGGGTGCAGATCCAAAGCGAATCACAACCTCGTTGAACAGAAAATAATTATAATTAATCCCATTCCCACGCGTTCAACGTGTGCATTTCTATCTGATATTACCTAATTGTAAATTTAACTTTTAATTGGAATACTATAACTGATTAATAACGTCCAACGTCCAGACACAATGCACATGAACGTTATAAAATGTACAGTGTACAGTGACATAAAGTCTCTTATAAAAATCTCTCATAAAGTCTCAACAGCACCTCTTTCACAAACAGGATCCCTGAAACACACAAATATAAACTTGATTAAAAACTTGAACAGCCACTAAACACAATAAAACAAATTTGAATAAAATATCTTATAAATTGCATTTGTAATTCAGTTTTTAAATGGTAAAGAGACTTTATGGACACCCTGTACGTTGTATCTGGGTGGAAGTTCACCGCTCACATGTAGCTTGAGATGAATCTTCAATACACAAGACTTGAGTAATTATGAACAGTTCTGAGAACAGAGAGGCTTTCATGCACCATCATGCACGCAGGCTTAGCACTAAGATAAATTACGCGTGTTTTGGTTCGTAATTTTATTGACATTTCTATGAATGAAATCATGCAATACCTTCTCTCTTTCTTAACCGATTTATTCTAATTGTCGTATATCATTTTTTTAATAATCAATGTCTGCAGAGAATATTTAGCTCAAAAACAAATTCTGGAGTCATGAAATAGACTCAGGTACTGCATAAAGTTTATAATATTGTTATTGAAAAAGAATTGTTCTCATAAGCTTTGTATCGAAATTTTGCTCAAAATAAACCGTTTTCTGTAGTTGTAAGTCGTATTTTTTTGTGTATTCATTCTATAATATATATTTATTCTGCACCCAAATTAAGTTCAACATTTTTTACCCAACGTTTAGGAGGGCGTAAAAATAAGTATAAATTTATCTTTAAAAGACATCAAAACCATGGTCATCTTCAGCATGTTTGTTTATTTACAAGTGATATGACTATTGATTCCATCTGGAAATTTATTTCAGCAGTTAATTTTAATAAAATAGTGCAACGTGGCTCTATCACTAGTACGGTAAGATACCCTACAATTCTAAAGTACTGAGCATTAATAATTTTTTTAAATTAATTTGTGTTCGTTTGCAATTAGGTTCACTATATATATTTTTTAAATATCAGAAGCATAAACAATAATCTAATTCTTCTAAATAATCTCGGTACTACAAGATACGTCATGATGGGACGTCTGGGTCAAAGGTACACACACAAATTCAGTATTTTAAGTCCGGCAATCTGGACGTCTTGGAGCTGCGTGTGTAGACGAACTTAGACTTAGATTGGAGGGCCAGCGTTTGGCTGGGGCCTTCGTAACGGCCTTTAATTCCCTCTAATACACACACACACAACAGGGTGGCATCCCAGAGTTTTTCACCTGTGAGCCAGGGTCATCTAAACTAACTCCTTGAGGTCCCCCTGAGTTATTTAATACAAAAGAACCCGCCAAGTGAGGGCATCACTGGGAGATCCAGTGGTATAGCACGCGTGTGTCGTCCCTGCGAAACTACACCGATGGCAACAAGTGATGTATTTCCGGTTTGTGGATCACGCGATACTTCGATGTACACTTAATACTATGATCATTTTGTAGTCCCACTGTACAATAATACAGAGTTTGTTGCTTGCTTGCTTGCTTGGTCCGTCTCTCTGTGACGCTCTTAAGGATTTAGATAGGAGAAAATTCGGTAGGGTATACATGTATTGTAAGCATTGTATTGTGGATACCAAAGGCACATCCTTCAATGTGGAAACTCCTTCGCAAAGCCCGCGTCCACTGGCAAATCAAAGGAAACAATTCAGCAAAAAAATGTGAATTTTTTCACGTGTGGGTCTACCAGTTTAAGTAAAATGTGAGGAATTTAAGAGCATCATCTACGAATACAACAATTCCCAACAACTTCGGCATTTAAAAAATATCTTATTTTTAAATCTATTTCATAGGGCACACTTCTAAAAAAATTGGCCACCAAAGCATGGTTCTCATGTGGAATAAATTATCGTGTGGGAGAATTTTCATTGTATCTGTGATACTTTAATGCTCTTATTTCTTTTCTACTTTGAATAAAGTCTACACCGGCGGAAAATTACTTGGTTACTATTGCGTAATACAATAGAATTCCTTTAAACCGGCACTCGCTGGCCAAGCTTAATATATTTATTATGATTTTTTTCTTTTTTAACTGCTTCAAGCAATTAATGTTACGTGTCTATGAATTGTTTGTGGTTACTTGGGTGATATTAACCGGTAATGCAAAGTCCTATGGATGCCTGTTAAAAAGACTCCTACTGTATTTAATTATCTACGTATTGATACGATTGTAACTATGTATCTATGTGTGTCACACCCTTCATCAATAAATTGCGATATCTATGCTACATGTTGATCATAAACCTCCACTTCTAAAGATTACAGGAAATTGATTAGTATGAGCCATACCTTATCTTACTTATTAAAATTATTGTGCACGTACTTTGGGTGTTACAGTCATGATGGTACCTTAATTTAGAATTACCAGTTAGCAGTTATTCCACTATATAATAATACACAGTTTTTGTTTGCTCGCTTGCTTGCTTGCTTGCTTGCTTGGTTCGTTTTTCTCACACGCTCTCAAGAAATTATATAGGAGAAAATTTTGTAGGGGAAACATGTATTGTAAGCATTGTATTGTGGATACCAAAGGCACATCCTTCTATGTGGAAACTCCTTCGCAAAGCCCGCGTCCACTGGCAAATCAAACGAAAAAATTCTGTAAAAAAGACGTGAATTTTCACGTGTGGGTCTACTAGTAAATAGTATATTCAGTTCTACCCAAAGAATAAGAATTCGAGCATCAATATTTGTAAGGCAGAATAAACCTCACATATGGACAAGGTCAATGTCGTCCAAATTTTATTCTCAAACTCGATGTTAAGGATTCAAAATTTAATATTTTCAATCCCATAAATTTGAAGCTTATGTTATAGATTCTAATACCTGAGAAATTAAGCGACAATGCAACTTTACTATAAATTCTACGATGAAAAAAATTTGTCTCTCTTATTGCGCCGGATGGCAGCAGGAGGCACAGTGTAGGATGCGTCCTGTGTAGGATCAATACCTGGAAAAAATTATTCCTTAAACTACCACTCTTTAATTCATTCACTCCAATAAACAACATCGAAATACTACAATAATTATTTATAAATCGATAAACACATTTAAAAATCACGAGCAACAAACCCACCAGGAAAACAATACGAAATAATTCAGGACGATAATTATTCAAGAAGTTGAGCTGTTGACTTTCTGAAATGTTCAATAACTGGAAACACTGTGACACATCTGCTCTGTATTTTCTACGTCCTTCACTTATTTAGTTAGCACAACACCCCACGCGGCGTCTGTTCTTGGCAGGTTGTCTAACACAAGACCAAACTCGGCACATCCCACCTTCGTCGCGCCCTGATCACGAATGAGCGGAATGATTTCACAGACTTATTTTCACTAGCGAAGGCCCGAGCGCCGACAGATAGATGTATCAAATAAACGCGTCCGCAAGAGTTCTAAATCGTTTTCGCGTCGTAGCGTATAAGAACGATATAATCACAAATCCTTTAATACATATCGAAGCCAAAAGAGTTCTGGGACACGTGCTCTAAGTGAAAAATTATCTATATAAATGGACTTTGATTCAAGTGCAATAATCAACGATTTTGATTTCTTCGTTAAATAGTGATGGTACGTCATATTGTTATAATATTATATTGCTATATTATTCTCGTAGTCCTGAATGTTAATCTGCTTGCCCCTGTTACGGTGTTGATCTGAACATATCTATGATATCTATGCAGCCACCGTGGTCGAGTGGTCTGCGGCCCGTGTTCTGTATCGGGTCTCTGCTTCATGTAGAAAGACCGCGGTTTCGAACCCGGCTATGGACACGAGTTGTTTCTCGTACGCCGCGCCGTGCACTCAACCCGCTAAGCACTCAACTCCCCGCCCATGAAGACGCCCATCAACCTCCCGGAATCGTCGCATAGAGCTCACCATCACCCTTACTCTAAGAATGTTAACCTTAAGAATTTGAACAACCAATGTACTAATGTCTATGTACTGTGTACTCGATTGGAAATAAAGATTGTTTGTTGTTTTTTGTTTGTGAGCTTACGTTCGTGTGGATTGTTGTGTTTTTCTTCATATATTGGTTGTTTGAAAATAAATAAATCGGGTTTTATAATTTCTCAATCAAAATTACAAATAACTGAGGAAATTCATTCCTGCAATTGGGTGCATTGATTTGTGGCCTAGATTTTGCAATATATCCTCTCTGTATTATACCTGTTATATCAAATTCGTCTTCTAAATTATTTATTGTGTGCGTTACGTACATATCTTAATATTGGCTTTTATTCAAAACCTCAAATTTCAGTTTTCATTCAAGTTCCGGCTTTTGTTGTCAATAAATCATTCAATGAAAGAAGACTAGCATATCATTCGCCCTCAAGATAACATTATGAGTAAATTCAAGATAACATTATGAGTAAATTGTGGGACATGCCCCACAGTCCTAAGATTTTAGCGTTAAGAATTGAAAACTCAATGTCAATTACTGTTGATTCATATGTACTGTACTTTATGGCTGGAAAAAGTTGGTTTGAAATTTTATCATATTATGAGTTAGCAAATTTTCACACAGCTCTAGCGATATCAGAAAAAATCATGTAGTGGTTCGTAATACAGTAGCACGTTTAAAATATTTTTTATTTCTAAATTTAATTATTAGGTTCCTCTATGAATTTTAGTGAAACTGTAATTTAGACTTAGACTTAGACTTAGACTTAGATTTGAGGGCCAGCGCTTGACTGGGGCCTTTGTAACGGCCTTTAATTCCCTCTAATAATACACACACATACAACAGGATGGCTTCCCAGAGTTTTTCTCCTGTGAGCCAGGGTCGTCTAAAATAATTCCTCTAGGGCCACCCTGAGTTATTCCATGCAAATGAACCAGCCAAGTGAAGGTATCACTGGAAGATCCAGCTTGTCATAAACAGCCCCGCATGCTTAGCAGGTAGTCACATTAAAAAAATGACTATTCAACATTACTGTCGCTTATTCCATGTATGCACTAAACAAACAAACAATCTTTATTTCCAATCAAGTACACAGTACATAGACATTTAGTACATTGGTTTTTCAAATTCTTAAGGTTAACATTCTTAGAGTAAGGATGATGGTGAGCTCCATGCGACGATCCTGGGATGTGTCCATGGGCGGGGAGTTGAGGGCTTACCGATAAGTGCGAGCTCACGGCGTGAAACGAGAAACAGCTCGTATTCATGGCCGGGTTTCGAACCCGCAGAAGTCTTTCTGCACAAGCAGAGACCCGATACAGAACACGGGCCGCAGACCACTCGACTACGGTGGCTGGTAAGCCCTAAGAAATCTTTCATTGCACCCACAACAGTCATGTTACATTCCTCATCCAACCCTACAAGATATATCATACCAGAGTCCTCTTCAACTCATCTTGCATTCCACTTGTGTTCTCCACACTGCTCATGGACCACATCCATGAGGCTCTCTCGCTCATATTCATAGTTACTACGTTCCAAGACCAGATGTTTAACTGTTCCCTCTACTCCTCTGTTACACTGCAGACATAACCTTGTATTCCCTTCATTTCACCTCCATGTACGCCTATTCACACTTAATGCCTTACATCTGACGCCAAACAAAAGTTGGCTGCCAAAACTTCCATCATAAAACATTTCAAATCTTGGTACATTCTTACTGGCATACCAAATTAAAGTAGTTTTCCCATTCATACTATGCTTCCATTTGTTCAGGCCATACTCTTTTGTTAGTTTTTCAATTTCTTTCTTCCATTTATTGCAATCCCACTCCATTCCATTACCTCCATGACCTCTCAATAACCAATCGTCCATAATTCTTCCAATTCTAACACAAACAGTTTTCTGAATCTTCAGTTTTCTTGCATGCCCCCAGCAAATTTTCTCCCAAAAACTTTCACTCAGATTCCATTCAACGATTCGTTTAACCCACCTTTTATTCTCCATTCGCTCAATTTTCATCTCATAATTCAACACATCCTTTACCATTCTTTCAGAAAACAGACTCCATCCTAGATCCCCTCTAAGAGCTTCTGCAGCCGTCCATTTTGGGGTGCCTAATGCCAAACGCTCTACCCTATTCTGCAGTACCTCCAACTTTTCTGGGTCTCCTCCATTCCATGCCATAACATTCATGCCAAACATTATGCTAGGTACAGCAACATACTTCCAAATTCCTCTGACACATTCATACTTATTTGCTCTATATTTGGCCACATTACTTAGCCTTCCCCACCACTGCGGAGCTTCTACCACTTTCCCACCTTTTGCTCTTACATATCCATCTCCACTCAACATACATCCCAGGTACTTATATTCCTTAGTTTTGGCTATCTTAAGTTCTCCAATATTCCACTCTCTATCTCTGTCAGTCTCATCACCATATATAACCATGACTTTACTTTTATCTCCTCCAAATTTCACCTTAAAATCTCTACTGTATTCATCCACTATCTCCAACATCATTTGCAGTTCCTGCTCTGATTCACTAACCACAACAATGTCATCAGCATACAGCAAACAACTCAGTTTCTCTTCTCCAACTTTCAGTCCAAAACCACTCATTCTCAGGCGGACTGCTAATTCTTTAGAAAAGAAGAAGAATATAATAATAATATAGCAGCCCCCGTAGTCGAGTGGTCTGCGGCCCGTGTTCTGTATCGGGTCTCTGCTTGAGCAGAAAGACTTCTGCGGGTTCGAAACCCGGCAAGGAATACGAGCTGTTTCTCGTTTCACGCCGTGAGCTCGCACTTATCGGTAAGCCCTCAACTCCCCGCCCATGGACACATCCCAGGATCGTCGAATGGAGCTCACCATCATCCTTACTCTAAGAATGTTAACCTTAAGAATTTGAAAAACCAATGTACTAAATGTCTATGTTCTGAGTACTTGATTGGAAATAAAGAAGATTGTTTTGTTTGTTCTGTGTATAGGCCAAACAGTAGGGGAGATAGGGTACAACCCTGTAAAGTTTGATTGTGCTTGGGGATTTTAAGCAACCAACTTTAACAAAACCTAATCTATCTGCCCGTGTGACCATACTCAAGGAGAATAAAAGAACTCATGACAGGAACTCAGCTTGTTATTTAAAGGAGTTGGCAGGAGAAATAGCTTGGGATATTCTTGGGATAATTGAGCCAGCCCAGAGCTTCCAGAGGATGATTAGGCTAGTCCAGCTTCAGGGATGAATGGCCAGTCCAGAGCTATAGCGACCGTGGCTTGAGACTAGCACGAGTACAGCGAGTACAGTAAGTGCAGAGCGTGGCTTGTACAGCAAGTACAGAAAGTGGGTGAGTGCATTGAGTCCTTTGTTGTGAATCCTTTGTTTTTTGGAACGCTCAGATCTAATTATTTAACATAAATAAAATACATCCCTGGGTTGTCTCTAACCTTGTCAAAGAGACTAAAAATAAGGCTAAAATTCTGTAATAATTATTACGCCAATCTCTAGCGAGATTAATGAGATAAATGCCAACTTATATTTTAACGTGCTATTACAGAGATATGAATGGTACATTGAGTGATACCGTTCTTGCTACAACCCTGTCTCACTCCCCTTACACTCCTCACCTGTCCCGTCACTAAATTTCCCAGCCGGTATACTGCACATGTATTATCATACAAACTTTTCCCGATGTTCACTATCTTCTCCCTAAAACCAATAATTAAAAGAAAATTGTATAGCATACTAATAATTAGAAGAAAATTGTAGAGTATATCGGATGACATGGTTTCGGTGCGTTTATTTTCCGCTTGAACCGATAATCAAAAATTTTCACACAAATGCGGAAAGTTTCAATCTGTTATTGTCTGTCCGTTAGACGCTGATGTGTCGTGTATTGTGCGTACGCTTAACTATAATTGAAGTTAAATATTAACTGTCCCTTGAACCAAATTTGAATATTGTTGTCAGTAATTTGCTTAAGTGGGATTAATTTTGAACTTTAGGTATCTCGTAATTTATATGAAATGTCTGGTTTTGACGTTCATGAACTACGACTGCAAGAATTTCCCCACAATGTTAAATTGGCTCTGCGAAAACTAGGTATGTTGCTAACTAGGTAGAAACTTAAGATTTGTATTTTTTGGGTCTTACAATATAATTATTGAAATTCATACCAGAAATTAGTACTTATATGTTTATTCAAAGTTTTTAGTTTTGTATTGAGAAACTCATTCTTTTAAAATGCATAATTGTAGTGTTTTCTGTTTTACGACACTAAATGTTGTATATGTCACAGCACAAGGTATAATATTAAAATTAAAAAATTAGAATCAAAGTTGGGATTATGAAGGAAACTTTATTGAGGCTGAAAAATCGAAACTTTTCATTGATAGTATTTCATTTATATTTTATAATGGTAAAAGGTCATGTGTATGGTAGTTTTAAATAAAAATGTATAGATGAAAATATTTATATTTTTCTGTAGGAAAATAATATTTTCTGTTCAAAATCAATCCTAAGCTATGAGATAATTTATTAATGAAATGACATAGTTCTTATCAACTCAGAATGCTGAATGTGATGGAATTTTTAAAATTTATACATGCATACCTATGATAATATTGAAAATTACTTTTCTCAATGAAAATGCTGTTATCATGAGTTAGGAGTCTGAAATTTTGAAATTATTTGAAATCATTATAATTATTACTAACTTGTGTATTGCATTTTATTTTTTATCCTAACTGTAACCTTTATGTAACTTTTATGTTTGTTTATAGGTATTTTCCATCTTTAACTTTGTTTGTAAATACTACAGTATGCATAAGCATGTTAAGATAAAAAATTTATATGATTTAATTCTAAAAGCAATACTATTTATAGAAGAAACTAATGCCCTGAAAGTATGTTAGTATGTGTGAAGAAAGTAGTGAAAATACTACAATAATACAGACAGGAGTCAACAATATTACACAATAATACAATCAATATTATTTGGGTGTGCTAATCTTATTGCGTGTTTCAGAACAAACGGTTCAAGGAAGTCCGACTCCTCAGACGACAGCTCTGCAGCAGCACATCATTGACGAGTTCATCCTCAGCTCTCATGATGTTGAACAACACAAGGGGAAGCTTTCCAAGGTGATTTTATGCTTGAATTTTTTTATGTAGGTTTGTATCTGTAGTTATAAAATTCAGTCTTATCTACCTTGTGTCATGCGCATCATTTATTTCAAAATTTCAACAATTATTTTATTTTTTACCGAACAGCATGAAAGTGCATCATGAATGTGTATTTATACTTCTAATTTAATTATGTGATGTTAAAATAGAACTGAATTTTTTCCATTTCTCTTCAGGTCCTGAGTTCTGCCGTCAGTGACATGATGGTTGTACGCATACTCTGCGATTACCTCAGCTCTGGGCTGGAGCCATCCAGTCTCAACGCAGTTGTTATGCTCCTTTTCCATCCAAACCTCATTGAAGTTTCTGCTTCACAAACTGGCAATCCTTACTCCATTTCCAAAATTTCAAACCCATATACTCGTAATCCATATGATGCACAGCGCTCCATGGGAGTGGCTGGTAATGAAAACCCTTATTTGAACCCTCAAATGTATAATGGACAAAGTTCTCTCTTAGGAAATTTTTATGGGATGAACCAGACTAAAATAGTTGCTTCTCAAGACATGAAAAGCAGCAACCCATACCTCCGAGCAGCCAATTTACGGGAAAGCAAAGTTGCATGTCGTCTCAACACACTCTCTTCTCTCATGTCATTGGCAGTTGCTACAAAAAATTCCAAGGTTTTGGAGAGACTGGCTGTGTGGATGCAGGTAAATACTTGTGAATACATGGACACTGTGCTTGTCATTATTTTACATTAAATGTTTGTCAAAGCTTAGTGAAACTGATGACATTTATTCTCCCATTGAAAAATCACTGCATGTATGATGTTACAAAACTTGAAATATTGGACTAGTCTTGTCATTCATTCTTTAGTCAGATCATTTTGCTGATTAATGTTCTTACCAAATCTTCATTATTCTGCTAGATTCATTTAATTTTGCCATTGAAGATCTCTTGCACATGCAAGAATACGAGTTCAAAATCATTGAAAGAACCTGTATATTTTTATATGTAATTTTTTGCATACACTAAGAAATTTTAAACTTGTGAATGTTACACCCTCACTTTCAGTTATTGTTTAGGATGTAGGTTAGGTTTTTATTGATCAGCTCATTTCTCTTACAATTTATACCTTGAGAACCTATTGAGTTTACTCAAAAAGTGGTTCTTTTTTGATAATTTTTTCATTACTTCTACATACTCTGTTAATATCTCTGTTACAGTGTCAAGGTAAATAATTGCATACTATCACATCACTTATTTTAAACTATCATAAATCTCTAATATGTACGCGATATTTGCTTCTTTTTGTACTGTTTAAAACCCCTTAAATTTTGAAAAGAATACCTGCATTCACAAAACCATGATGTGTACAGGAAGTGTGTTGCTTGAGCGGCTGGTGCATGCAAGTGAGCAAGCGTCTCATAGCAGAGTACTGCACTGTCAAGTCTGACTCTACCTGCCATAAACCTACCTCTGATGCATCACCTGCTGCTGTCCCTCACCCTCTGGACTACCTACCCAGCAACTCTCCTCTCTTCACCAGCTCTCTCATCACTTCCTGGGCAGAGATCTATTCCAAACTTGGTGTGTTCATGTTTGTACGAGGCATGTTGATGCGTATTGTGAGAGATCCCGCTGCCCGACATGGTTGACGCGGCTAGAAATACGGCATGGGACTACTTGGGTAAACAACCTAATAATTATCGAAGTAATTATCCGACCTAAGAATGGGCCAGAAGGTTCGTTCCTATAGCCTCATTCTATTCTAAGTCTTTTTGTAGAACTTGAATGTGAAAGGGTAAAATTGATATTCTATAATGGGTGATGTTAAGTATGAATGTTTATTATGTTTTGTATAAGATCACTAGGGTACCCAATTGGGGAAAAGCTTGATCAGAAAAAAAAAGAGTCCTAGTTCCATGGCCCTTATTTCTTCTATATCAAATGTCACAATTCATTAACAACAAATGTGTGAGCTTTAGCATCTTATTTTGAGTTTTCTTGAGTCATAATCCTGCTGTCAAGAAGATATGTACTTAGCATTCTAAATATCCTGCTAATACATATGTACAAAAACCATTTTCTATAGAAATCAAGAATGTGCTGAGCATTCTAAATGTCTTGCTAATTTGTATAAGAACTGTTTTCTGACGAAATAAAGAATTGATTTATCTACAAATGCGCTGAGCATTCTAAAAATCTTGCTGATATGTACGAGAACCTTTTCTGAAAAAATAAAGAATAGATTTATCTGCAAAAGTATGCTGTTAGGGACCATTTTTTTAGCATATCATTAGGACTGTGGTTGTTTATAGTGTTAAAGTCATGCTTGGGGGTATAGAATATATTAATAGTGTCTGCATTTGTGAGGCTTTTTGGAGGATTTAAAAGTATACTAAAAGTGTCTGCCCGCTGCCGACATGGTTGACGCGGCTAGAAATACGGCATGGGACTTGGGTAAACAACCGAATAATTATCGAAGTAATTATCCGACCCAAGAATGGGCCGGAAGGTTCGTTCCTATAGCCTCATTCTATTCTAAGTGAACCTCTATTAAAAAAAGTCGACCATCATAGATGTATGGATTACCTACACCAGTTTCACATTTGGTAAGTTCTAGTCTTAGTGCATGTTACTTAAAAAATTACTGTCGGTAGTTCTTTGTTTTCAATTTTCCCATCTCTTCAGAGAGTCCTCTTGTTAAAGATCTATCTAATACTTGCTTTTATGTTCCTATTTTATTCTCTTAATTTAAGTAATTTGATGTGAGATAATGTTTTTTCTAAGAACCCCTTATGACCAGTTCATAAGGTCATAATCATACTCATAATCCTACTTCGATCCTACTGATATCATAATGCACACCATTGGCAGCATTCTTAGTGTTGATAAAACTCAAAATATTGACAATATACACAACATTAAAAACATACTCAAGAGTTGGAATCTTTGGAACACATGAAACAAACAATACAGTACAGGTATTCTGTTTATAGTCTTCACTATATTGGCCACAACAAACGATATTCTATATACAATTGAAATATAGTGCATACAACCCACATTATACTATATACAGTCTACATACTAGATACAGCCCACGTCGTACTGTATACAGCCCCTGTACTATAGCTCTCAATATACTACACAGACCAGAATATATTACATACAACTATCAATATATAATGTACAGCCCAGAATATATAATACTACATGCAGCCCACTATATATTATGTACAGGCCACAATATACTATATGCAGGCCGCAATACCCTGCGTACAACCCACAATATACTGTGTACAGCATACAATATACTGTATACAACCCATAATACACTGTATAAACCCACTATACACTGAATAAACACAATACATTGTATACAACCCACAATACACTGTATACAACCCACAATATACTGAATAAACACACAATACATTGTATACAACCCACAATACACTGTATAAACCCACAATACACTGAATAAACACCATACATTGTATACAACCCACAATACACTGTATAAACCCACAATACACTGAATAAACACCATACATTGTATACAACCCACAATACACTGTATAAACCTGCAATACGCTGAATAAACACACAATACACTATTAACCCACAATACGCTGAACAAACCCATAATATACTGTAAACAACCCACAATACACTGTATACAGGCCACAATACACTGTATAGAGCTCATATTATATGGAGGCCTATATTACAGGTACAACTGCTCTAACACCATGCAGCCGCCCTCCAGCCTCTGTTGTGCGCCTCATTGTCAGATGGTTGACCAGCTCTCCTTCACTCCTCCTGCTTGCTCCTCTCACCACACCCACTACCATGCCCTCTGTCTTTGAGGGGCCTTCTCCGTCTCCTGCCACTGCCATTGCTCCTCTACTCAGGTGTGTGTTTCTGCCGGTTAGTTTTCTTCTATGTACGTGGTGCCCATGTGTCATTGTACCGTATTTGAAAAAATGTGCAGTTCTAGTTTTACTTTCCTGATGTTCCTTCTTCATTTTGGTCGTCTCAATGAGGCGTTCACTGTCACAGATTAAGTGAAATTTTTGTACTGTAATTTGTATAAATCTTATACACTTATGTACCTTATTCTAACCACTAATTTATAGTTTCCACTAAATAAATTAATTGACACATTTCGAGAATGTGACTTAGCCTATTTGACGGCATACAGGAGGCAGTTTTTTCCAAAATTTTGGCTCAAAAAATCGCCCTGCGTCTTAACATCGTAAATATTTTTTTATAATCTTACCATCGAATCCGGTAAGTTGTTAGGAAAGTGTACTAAATGTGTCACGTCTTCTGGTTCTTTTAATTCAGATGGTGCGTAGAAGCTCCGTTTTTCTTGCGTTCTCCATCGTCACATCAAAACTCCTTGAAGAGTGAAGGCAATGGTGAGTTAATTGTTCAGATAGTGAAGGCAATGGTGAGTTAATTGTTCAGATAGTGAAGGCAATGGTGAGTTAATTGTTCAGATAGTGACGGAGTCTCGTTGATAATTAACAACTTCTGTTAGTTGTGAGCAACTTCCGTTAATTGTGAGCTTCTTTCATTAATTGTTAGCTTCTTTCTTTAATTGTATACAATTTCCGTTAATTGTGAGCATCTGTCATTAATTGTAAGCAATTTCCGTTAATTGTGAGCAACTGTCATTAATTGTAGCAATTTCCGTTAATTGTGAGCAACTTCCGTTAATTGTGAGCAACTTCCGTTAATTGTGAGCAACTTCCGTTAATTGTGAGCAACTTCGT
>VCRD01004394.1:2890-46197 GCA_006783055.1 Trinorchestia longiramus
ATATATATATATATATATATATATATATATATATACATCTAAATGCCTCGGAAGAAGAATAATCTGAAGAGTAAACACTAATTCATATAAAATTCTATTTAGCTTTAGGCAAAACATAATTTATTTTCTATCAAGAAGTTTTTTTGTGCTCTATGAAAATTGAACCTTTTTAACATGTTAACGTTTATCAGATTAAAAAAGCACCAATTTATATGCCTGAAATATAACAGAAAAATAAGTAAAAAGTAAACAACATCCTGGTTTTTGATAAAATTAAGTTAGTCGATTTGACAACAGAGCTGAGGAATTATAGCACGAGTTTGACATTTACGTATGTTTCGTTTGAATATTGTTAGCTCTATTTCAGTTTATACTTAAGTTGTGTGACACAAACATTTGGTAGACTCTTATATGGAGCATGTTTCGTTACTAAGTTAATTTTGTTTAATCATGCATAGGAGCTAAGATTTCTGTATTTGTTTGCTACTTTGATATGCGAAAACGATGTGGCACGTTTTTTTGAAATTTTTAGTTGATTGGTTTTTCTTCATATGCGTGGGCAGTTTATTCCAGAGCAATGCACCTGAAATTGAAAGAGCCCTTTGTCCAGCATCAGACGAGCGGAAACATTTTAACATCGTGTCGTCGATCAGGTTTCACACCCTTAGTAGTGGGTGGATAGAATTTAACAACGTTGGCAGAACTTTGAGGGCGATAGAGAGGAAAATACATATTTGACCTTGTGAATGAGTAGTCTTTGTTCTATCGGAGTCCAGTTAAGCTCATTCATGAGAGGTGTTGCATGATTGTTCTTTCTGAAATTTCCTTTGCATACTACTTTAGCAGCAAAATTCATACATTTCTGTAGCTCTTTTTGAAAACCTTTAGGTATATCTCCCCAGACCAAGTCACAGTAGTCAAAGCGGGATAACACTAAAGATTGGATGGCCAATAATCTAGTTTTTTCGTCAAGCATGTTCTTCACGCGATGAAGGAACATCAATGTACCGTTAATTTTGCTGCATGTTTTCTCCAAGTGGGATGTGAAAGACATGTTTTGATCAAACCAGACGCCCAAATTTGTTACTTTTCCTACTGGTTCAGTAATGTCATTTCCTAACGTTAAAGTTAAATTCGGGAGCTTTTTTATTGTGTTCTTGGAACCAAAAATGATGCACTGTGTCTTGCTTGCGTTAAGCTTGAAACCATTTTGGTCGTACCATGATTTTACGTATTTTAAAAGTATTTCAGCAGGTGCTGCATAACGAATCTGCCTTATGCAGTGTTTGGGGTATTCACTATACGAGTTTTATTCGTGAGTGAAAATGACGTAGATAAATCTGTTAGAAGGTTAGAAAAATCACAGGAGTGTGATTACGCAAACCAGGTTTATTTTAAGAATGGGACCAGAACCAGAGAACGCGCTGAGAAAAGGGTTCTCTACCACTAGCAGATTCTAAACGCATTCTGCGACAAGAGTATTCATCACAGCGTTATGCATGAACCTAAACATACAAAAGTCGAACACATTCAAGGTGGAACATTTAAACATTCAATATCAGGATTAACTATGTCACCCGGCAAGCGTAAGGATTAACCGTACAACATTTCTGATGTCGTGGCTTGCTTATCTAGGTTACGCAAATTTAAGAGAAGCATAGGGACGTGGTCAACCCAATCGGAGCGACTGTTGTGACACTTTAATGCAGTCATGAGGTCGCGGTGAAATCGCTCAATAAGGCCATTAGACTGTGGGTGAAAGGTGATCGTGTTGCAATTTGCGCAACCAAGAAGAGACGAGACATCTGCCCAAAGTTTCGATGTGAATTGGGCAATACGATCGTGAATGATCCCTAGAGTAATGCCAAATCTAGAAATAAATGAGTGTACGAACGTACGAGCTACAGTTTCAGCTGTAATATCGGTGATTGGAACGGCTTCTACCCATCGCGGAAAGCTATCGATTATAGTTATCACATACGAATAACTGCGCGAAGTGGGCAATGATCCTACTAAATCAAGGTGCACTGAGTCAAATTTGTTTCTAGTGAAAGTGCAAGTCTACAATGCAGCACGATTGTGCTTAGTGACCTTACTTGATTGGCAATCGTGGCAGTGCTGTAGAAAATGTTTTAAGGGGATCATGCGGGTTTATTCCTAATTTGTTTATTATTAATCGTAGAGCTATGAAACTTTGTACATATATAGAAAACAAAAAAAGATTTTGTTCATAAACATTTTTTGATTTGACGCATAGAAAACGAGTTACAAAAAGAGAACGTGAAATTTTAGGTGAAACTTCCAAAGACTACTGCTTCAAAATTTAACATAGAGACTCATGTGAAGGCTCTTTAGAAAGAGCTAAGAGCCCTTTATAGCATCATGTAAAGACATTTTTTAATTGTTTTTTGTTTCATAGATATTGTACTTTAAAAAAATTTAGTTATTAATTTTTTGCATTTATTTAATTTCATTGGCTATATCTTTTGATCTAACTATAATATCACAAATGTCTTTTCATTGTTCTCTAGAAGGCTTTTTGCTTTTTTTAAAAAGTCCTCACACGTGTCTCTACGTAATGATGGAGGAGTAGGCTTTGGCGCCCCAGAAAACAAAGTTTTTCAGGAAAGCCAATTTTTGTTCGATGATTTTATTTTTTTGGAACCCGAAGGTTCTTGGGTCCTCCTTAGAAGGTCATGTGCTATGTATGGTACCAGGACGTAATGTTCGGTCGGTACCAAGATGCGATGAGTAATGATAGTGAGCTATTGCAGCTCTGCGAAGGGTCGCAAGTAAGTAGTAACTGTCAGGACGATCGGCGTTACAGTACGCTCCATTAGATGACACCCAGCGTAAGGAGTTCTGTGTTGCTTTTAGCAATTTTTTCAGTTCAGGATCCTCTTTTTGAGCGTTATTTATACTCTCTATGGTGAGTTGTTCAAGTACGGGAATGATAGAGACACAGATGATACGTGAAAGACAATCGGCAACTGTGTTTTCGGAAACTTTGATATAGCGCAGGTCGGTAGTGAATAGACTAATATAAGACGAATGTCGCGATTATCTGGGGGAGCGTTGTAGTGCCTTGGAAATATCGTAATTAATTTAGAATGATCTTAGAGTCGATACAAAAATACAATGTATTTAGTAATATTTTTGGAGTTAATTTTTATACGTTTCATGTCATTTGAAACTAGTATTTTAAAGTTAAAAATTCAATCGTAGTTACAACTTCAAATTGTAACCCTCGTTCATAGAACACCATAGTCAACCACAAGCCTAAAGGCTAAGAGCGTCAGTTTCCTCGCAACCGTTACCCAGTGAACAGCAATTTTATTCGCGCTTTCAGTCTCTCTGACGGGTAAGTTTTTATTAACAATTTGTTAGAGAGTTTTGCATTTCACTTACGTACTAGATATTCTTTGAACTTGTCTTTTTGCTGAGCCTAGATGTTCCCCTGAAGGTTTAAGATTTCCTTTTTTGAAACAGTTTTGATACCATGCTTACTTGATAGATTGTATGGCAAACATCTCATTTCATTGTGCTTATGTTTTCATTCAAACGATATGAATTGTGTTTGAAGTTGTCGTGCTTTGATTCACGTTACTCTGAGGTTTATAATTAATTCAAATATAGAATGTTTTGAATAATAATCAAATTTATTGTCTAATTTCGTTTCACTCAAGTCTCTACGTTCGAGTATTTTATGACGAGCAGACTGAAAGATCGACCAGCCATTTTGATACGGTTATTAAATTTCATGGCCTCGGGTAGAAGCTGCCTATCGATATCTCGTTTTGTGTTCCCTGTAGCAGCCAGCTAATTAGGTACGATGCTTTAATGTTTTACTTAACAGTTGTATTATAAAGTTGCCTTGTGCTACTGATTTTTCTTGCTAAATTCTGTATTTATTTCGAGTTACTTATTGGTCTTTATCCGGGCAGGTTTCAGTAACGGATTTCAGTTTCAGTTCCAGTCTCAGTTTACGGATTTCAAGTTCTCAGTTTTGGTCCTTGATCTTGGGCTTAACTTCTGCTCTGATTTTGATCGTGTCCAATAATAAATCTGAAAGCTACGAAGCCGATCGTATCACTTCTCTCGAAGAACATCACCCACGAAATAATTACAACAGAAAAATAACTCGTTCCCTAAAGTGGTGACCCCTGTGAAGAAATACTCTCCTTCAATACATTCATATGAAGCTCAAGAAACAACCCCAGTGAAGAAACATTCCCAGTGAAGAAACATTTTCCCGCAAAAAGTTCATATCAAGCTCAATAAACAGCCCCAGCGAAGAACAACAACTCCATTGACTAACACTTCCCTGTGAAACTCGATCCTCCTTCAGCCAACGGCCGAAAGTCATAAAACGATCAAGAAATTCCTTCGAAGCTAAACATCCGCTCTACAGAGCAGGCAACCGTAGAAACTGTGTCTGCACCACCGCTCCAGCTCAGCCTCAGTCAGGCTGGCTTCAATTAGCCTCTGCTGGCCTCGGATCTGACTCCACAACAAAGTCCGCCAGACTTTCAGAGAACGTTAGGGAAGTAAACTAATCGTAAACATTTTTTTACCGTGCTGTGTTCGTGTCTACTTTCTGTGCCTTTTTTCACTGCTGCTCTATTTACCCTTCTTTATATTGAGCTATATTTTTCCCTCTCCCTCATCATTCTTTATTGAAGCTAGTTCGCCTATTGCTCATATTTAATTTAATTTCGATTCACGAATTTCATAACCCGACTCATGATGACTACTTTTTGATAATGATTATGACATCTGATAATGATCATTTCATTTGTTCAAACTGATGGCTCACGTTCAAATCGCACGTGCAGCCATACGCTGTAAATTTCAGAGACTGACTGCTGCCTAAAAATTTGAAACGCGTCAGAGAGGAATCCGCCTCATTTATTGAGGAAATCAATTAATCATGCATTTTAAAACTGAAACGTTCATTGATATTAAACTCAAGGCAATTAAAATTGCACTTCATTTTTATTAATGCTGATTTCATCCAGTACTTTAGTTATCCTGAGATTTCACACTGTCTTCGTTCCGAAGAAGGAACCTGACAAACGTCATCCATGCGGTTCAGTTCGTAAATCTCGAATACGTAGGGAGCGCTAACTGTATCGAATTCCCTGCCATAAAAGTAGCTCATTCTAACGACCGCGCTTACCCTCATTAACTTCACGAGCTCCGTCTCCGCACGGGCATGCTCAAGTTCTCCTTAACATTGATGCTAATGTTCGTAAATATTGATATTGTTCCCTCTGAGTTGTGCATAATCGCGTCGTAGCTAAAGAGTTAACTTGGATTGAAGCAGCCGAGCTCCCTTTTAGAGATCTAAAACAAGCTCTTGCCTATTTCCAACTCACTCTGTCTTTCTTTGTTCAGAGCATTCGCTTTTCCCTTACTCTCATACAGCTCATGTTACTCTGTTGACTCTGCTCTTGAACAAAGCCCTTCGTTTATCGACGTACGTTTATTGCCTTCTCTAAAGAACTTGCCTAATTTACATATGATGCATTTTTTTATAACAGAAAGTTACTTACTGCATTTCAAGTCGCTCGTTGGTTGTATTTGCAACTATTCGTAATGAATACTTGCATAATGTGATCATCCGTAGCGACAACAATTTGCATTATCTGTTTAGTATATCACGGTAGTTAAGTATATGAAAGGCCACAATATGATTATTGTCTCTTACTATATGTCTCACTCAGTGTGTACTCAATTTGTTTACATTTTCTATTCTAATCAATGTTAGCTGACGCTGACACACTAACGTCTTATCAGCAGTGGCTCGGTAATTTAGAGATAGCTCTAAGTTTAAACTAAGTTAAGCTAAGTTGTACCTTTTGTCAACAGCACTGTTTCATTGGTTACCATCGTGTTCATATTTGTACGAATATCTTACTTCTGGTTTCTTAGGAGTAGTGACTGATATGAGTATTTCGAATTTAACTGTATATGAGTAAGATTAGTTTTTCTTAAAAATCTTAAACGCTCCGCTTCTGGTGGGGGTACTCCTGTAGTGCCTCGGAAATATCATAATTAATTTAGAATGATCTTATAGTCGGTACAAAAATATAATGTATTTTAGTAATATTTTTGGAGTTAATTTTTATACGTTTCATGTCATTTGAAACTAGTATTTTAAAGTTAGAAATTCAATCATAGTTACAACTTCAAATTGTAACCCTCGTTTATAGAACACCATAATCAACCACGAGCCTAAAGACTAAGCACCCGTCAGTTTCCTCGCAACCGTTACCCAGTGAATAGCAATTTTATTCGCGCTTTCAGTCTCTCTGACGGGGAAGTTTCTATTAACAATGTGTTAGAGAGTTTTGCACTTCACTTATGTACTAGATATTCTTTGAACTTGTCTTTTTGCTGAGCCTAGATGTTCCCCTGCAGGTATAAGATTTCCTTTTCGAAACAGTTTTGATACCATTCGTACTTGATAGATTGTATGGCAAACATCTCATTTCATTGTGCTTATGTTTTCATTCAAACGACATGAATTGTGTTTGAAGTTGTCGTGCTTTGATTCGCGTTACTCTGAGGTTTATAATTAATTCAAATATAGAATGTTTTGAATAATAATCAAATTCATTGTGTAATTTCGTCTTACTCAAGTCTCTAGGTTCGAGTATTTTATGACGAGCATACTGAAAGATCGACCAGCCATTTTGATACGGTTATTAAATTTCATGGCCTCGGGTAGAAGCTGCCTATCGATATCTCGTTTTGTGTTCCCTGTAGCAGCCAGCTAATTCGGTACGATGCTCTAATGTTTTACTCAACAGTTGTATTATAAAGTTGCCTTGTGCTATTGATTTTTCTTGCTAAATTCTGTATTTATTTCGAGTTACTTATTGGTTTTTATCCGGGCGGGTTTCAGTTACGGATTTCAGTTTCAGTTCCAGTTTCAGTTTACGGATTTCAAGTTCTCAGTTTCGGTCCTTGATCTTGGCCTTATCTTCTGCTCTGATTTTGATCGTGTTCAATAATAGATCTGCAAGCTACGAAGCCGATCGTATCACTT
This sequence comes from Trinorchestia longiramus, assembly GCA_006783055.1. Taxonomy (NCBI): domain Eukaryota; kingdom Metazoa; phylum Arthropoda; class Malacostraca; order Amphipoda; family Talitridae; genus Trinorchestia; species Trinorchestia longiramus. The sequence continues at coordinate 9,945 of VCRD01004394.1, forward strand.
CTCTCGAAGAACATCACCCACGAAATAATTACTACAGAAAAACAACTCGTTCCTTAAAGTGTCAGTCGGTGAGCATGTGGATGGTGGAGACAATGCGTCAGAGAAACTCCTCTTAAACGTTAAATTCTGATAAAACAAAAACGAAACAAAAACGTATATTTCCAATGAAGTTGGTACATAAGAAATGTAACAGCATTGGTTTTTAAAGATGCCTTATCATAAAATCCATAAGTGGTAGGTATTCTATGCGTAGTATCATAGATGATAGAACAACAGTACCTACGGGTATACGTAAACATTCACATCACGCAATGAACGTTAAATACACATGGGGAAACAAATGAAACTTCGCTTTTTCAATGATGACTTAAGAGGTAATCATTGGTGATACATTTGAATTCTGACGTCGTAGGTATTATACGCATTTTAGGTGATAAGCAAAATATTTTCTTTAGGTACAGATTAGATTTGACATCATTACATTTAACTGAATTGGATGTTTAACATCCGAGAAAGGCCAAAAAAGGAAAATTATGAGAGCAAAAATTTAAAACATAAACTTGTAATTGTTATTAAATTGAAATTGTAATTTCTAATTGCTGGTTGATCGTATGGTATGGCTTGCTGATGATCGATTTAATTTAATCACTATTACAGTTATCTGTAAATATCATCGTGTTTAATATGAACGGGAGTTACATATCAGAAAAAGAGAGTAAAAATAAAATAAAATATTACTGTGAATGTGTCAAATTTTCAATACTTAGAAGTTGATATATATAAGAAAAGCTGTATTAGACTAAAGTTCTGATTTTTCATAGTCACTTATTGTAGCAAACCAATTACTGACATTGACGGATAAATTTTTTGATTATGCATTCGATAAGTAAAAAAATAACATAAAAAACTACATATATATATATATATATATATATATATATATATATATATATATATATATATATATATATATATATATATATATATATATATATATATATATATATATATATATATATATATATATATATATATATATATATATATATATATATATATATATATATATACATACATATACCTATACATATACATATCCATTTACATATACGTGGTATATGTGCATGACTGATGGATTTACTTTTAGACGGCATGGGACTTCGGTATTGAACCAAGAATGGGCCAAACGGCTCGTTCCTATTGCCTTATTCTATTCTATTTTATTCTATACATACACACATACGCACACATGCATACGTACATGCACGTATCATATGTATGTACATACACACACATACACATATGTACATATATACATATGTATATACCCGTATACATCTAAATGCCTCGGAAGAAGAATAATCTGAAGAATAACACTAATTTATAAAAAATTCTATTTAGTTTTAGGCAAAACACAATTTATAATCTATCAAGAAATTTTTTTTATGTTCTATGAAAATTAAACCTTTCTAACATGTTAACGTTTATCAGGTTAAAAAAGCACCAATTTATAAGCCTGAAATATAACAGAAACAAAAAAGTAACAAGTAAAAAACATCTCGTTTTTTGATCAAATTAAATTAGTCGATTTGACTCCAGAGCTGGGAAATTATAGCACGAGTTTGACATATACGTATGTTTCGTTTGAATATTGTTAGTTCTATTTAAGTTTATACTTAAGTTGTGTGACACAAACACATGGTAGACACTTATATGGAACAAGTTTCGTTACTAAGTTAATTTTGTTTAATCATGCATAGGAGCTAAGATTTATGTATTTGTTTGCTACTTTGATATGCTAAACTGTTGGGTCACGTTTTTTAGAAATTCTTAATTGATTGGGTTTTCTTCATATGCGTGGACAGTTTATTCCTAAGCAATGCACCTGAAATTGAAAGAGCCCTTTGTCCAGCATCGGACGAGCGGAAACTGATGTTAACATCGTGTCGTCGATCAGGTTTCACACCCTTGGTAGTGGGTGGATAGAATTTAACAACGTTGGCTGAACTTTGAGGGCGATATAGAGAGGAAAATACATATTTGACCTTGTGAATGAGTAGTCTTTGTTCTATCGGGGTCCAGTTAAGCTTTTCCATGAGAGGTGTTGCATGATCGTTCTTTCTGAAATTTCCTTTGCATACTACTTTACTAGCAAAATTCATACATTTCTGTAGCTCTTTTTGAAGGCCTTTAGGTATATCTCCCCAGACCTAGTCACAGTAGTCAGAGCGGGATAACACCAACGATTGGATAGCTAATAATCTAGTTTTTTCGTCAAGCATATTCTTCACGCGGTGAAGGAACATCAATGTACCGTTAATTTTGCTGCATGTTTTCTCCACATGGGATGTGAAAGACATGTTTTGATCAAACCAGACGCCTAAATTTTTTACTTTTCCTACTAGTTCAGTAATGTCATTTCCTAACGTTAAAGTTAAATTCGGGAGCTTTTTTATTGTGTTCTTGGAACCAAAAATGATGCACTGTGTCTTGCTTGCGTTAAGCTTGAGACCATTTTGGTCGTACCATGATTTTATGCGTTTTAAAAGTATTTCAGCATTTGATTTTGTCTGACATAGTTTGGCCGGCACGCTTGTCATTACAATTTGCACGTCATCTGCGTACATAGAAATTCTCGTGTTTGACGGCATGGATGGAAAATCATTGATAAAAATCGAGAACAGAAGTGGACCATGAATAGAACCTTGTGGAACGCCGAAATCGTTTTGTATGGGTGATGAAATTGTGTTTTCTAGTTGGACTGCGTGAGAGCGGTTCGCTAGATAGCTTTGAAACCACTGTGTGGCGATGCCTAAGTCAGAGATTTTCTGCAGAAGCCGTTTATGTTCAACAATGTTGAAAGCTTTGGAGAGATCAAGCAAAAGCAAGAGAGTGATGTCTTAGTGTCAATGTCACTGTATATTTTCTCCGTGATGTTAAGCAGCGTATCTTGAGTGCTGGTATGTTTTCTGTAAGCATACTGGTTTGGATGAAGTAAGTTAGATTTGTCCAAATATGTTGAGAGTTGGTTAGATATTACTTTTTCTAGTATTTTGGATAAGACTGGTAGAAGGCTAATTGGCCTGTAACTTGATGCAGTATTGATGTCAATTGCTTTATGCAGCGGTTTGATTTTGGAATGTTTCCACTGATACGGGAATTTGTTTGTTGCAATAGAAGTATTGATTATCAAATGAAGCAATGGTGCTGTAAAATTGAAACTGTCTTTGATGTATTAAAGGCTTATGTTGTCATGTCCAATTGCCTTAGTATTTTTCAACGAATATAAGATTCTGCGTATTTTCTGTAACCTAACTGGATTTGGTTTCCACGTGTTAGTTGTATTTAGTAATGGAGCAGGATTAAGCCCAACATCAACAGGTTTATGTGTAGTAAATTTGGATACTTCGTCGAAGACTTTTGCTCCGACTTCAGAGAAGAAAGTATCGAAATTAGTGGCTGTTTCCAATGGATTTTCGAATTTCTTCTCTCCTTTTATGTCTTTGTACTGTGCTATTTCTTTGATGATTTCCCAGGTTCGTTTTGGATTTTTCTTTTCTGTTTGTAGTTCCTTTTGTAAGTGCTTTCGTTTTGTTTCGTTAATTTTTTTGCGGAGAGCCATTGCATGATGTTTATAACGGTCTCGTAGAGAGTTGTTCGATTTGTTACATTTAAATTTGTATAAGTAATTTTTTTTCACTTTGCACAATTGTTTTATTTCATCCGTTATCCAGGCGGTATGCTTTAGTTTAACTCTCCTTGTGGTGTATGGTGCACATTCATTTAAGGCTGCTAAGAAATTCTCATTGAAAATTGAAACTTGACTCAACATCATCTGTGAGTTCCATACCTTGAAATTCATTCCTCCTATCCCATAGTTTTCCTGGAATAGTTCTGGTGTTTATAGAGTCTTCATACGGTAGGTAATTAAGCAGGATTTCGGTTTCTCTTTTACTACATTAATTAAACATTCTACCGCGTGATGGTCGGATACTGAAGGTGATATTTCAGTGCTGATTATTGCTTCAGGATTATTAATAATTGCTAGATCTAATAGAGTTTTGGAAGTTTTTGTTATGCGAGTTGATTCTTGGACCATTTGTGATAGATTAATTCTGTTTAACATTTTGGTTAGCTTATTACTTTTATTAGTTAGGTCTACGTTGAAATCGCCAAAAGCATAGAAGAATTTTTTGATTTCTGAAATTGTTCTAAGAGTTTTCTGAATAAACTCTAAAGATGATTGTAAAGAAGCAGATGGATGTCTGTAGACGGTACCAATAATGAAAGATTTGTATTTTTTACCTGCACGTTAAGAGATACCATTTCTATACCCTCACACATTTCTTTTTCCAAAATCTGTGATGCTGTGTAGACCTGTTTGATGTAAATGCAAGATCCGCTACCTCTTCTGTTTTTTTTTTTGCCATCGTTTTGGTAAAGTGAATAAGCTGGGATTTTAAAATGTGAGCTTTGAATTCTGGGATCAAACCATGTCTCAGATACTCATAAAATGTCAATGTCTTCGGTTATTATCACTACTTTGATGTCATCCAATTTGTCATTGAGAATTCGCGCGTTGATATGTTTAATTTTGATACGATTTATTTTAGGGTATTTACTCGAAGTTGTCCATTCGTTACGTCGTGTAGAACATTTTGCATTTAAGTGTGGGGGTTCGGTGACGTGCTGTTTGGTGTTCGTGGTGCCAGCCAAAGGTGTTGTGTTTACCTTTGCATTATTGTCTAGTCATCTGGATGCTGAAATTTTATTAATGGACGCATTTTTTTCCTTAATGAGAGCACTATAGTGGTAGTCTTTCAGATGGACTAGTAAAGGGGATTTGTTTATGTTCTGTGGCATTGTAGGCTGAACTATTGTCTTCCATATGCCGCCGTCCCTTTCGCTGTAGATATGGATCGGTTTTTGTAGAGCATTGGAAGTCATTTGCGGGATGAGGTCCCCGGCTGCATGATCGAATATTTTACTATGGAGGTATTTCTGTACCAAAAGGTCAAGTCTACCACTGTTCTGGTCGATAAAATTTCTGTAGTGGTTTTTATTTCTTGTGCTCTTAGTTTCGATGGCTTTCATTAGAAATTTATAGGCTTGCACTGAGTTTGGTGTTTCGTTAAGTTGAAGGGCTACTGCATGGAGGAAACAGTGTCCGTCAGCCAAAGTGTGAGCCAATGTTGCATTCAATGATTTTTTTACATCATCCAAGGAACTTCCCACATGGGCAGTTGGTGGTTTAATATGGTTTGGAGTTTTCCTATCGTTATGGTTTCTGTGATTATTATTATGTTTGCATACATAATCATGGTACTGAGTCTTTATTTTTGTCGTTTGGCTGAATTTTTGAGGAGAAGGAGGCACTTTTATAGTTTTGTCTATATTTGCATGTTTATTTGGATGTCTATGACTTATGGGTGATAGGGGCATTGCGCAGTCCGTGCTCGTATCGTTAGAAAGTAAGGATAATTTATTATTTGTTTGTACGTTATAGTTGTTAGCAATTGAGTCTGTGGATAGTTGCTTTATGTGTATAAAGTGCTGTTTCGGTAGACTGCCGTCATTTCATTTTGAGTGCATTTTCATTTTGGGAAGGTCCAACGCGTGTAAAGCATTTACGTGCTTATGATTTGTTACTGTTTTAGAACATGGGTTGTTTATTTGGGTTGTATTCATTATTACGAGTTTATTGGGCGACTGTTCAAGATTAGTGTTTTTGTTTGGGATTTTTCCAGAAAGTGAGTAGTACGGTGTGTTGAGTCGCAGCGTTGATTTCATAGCAATTTGGACAAGAAATTTTTGAGTTTCCTTTCTTATGTGAGGCAATGTTCGGTGGTTCTTGATTGTCTGAGCGTGAGTTAAAGCACATATTCGGAGTGGAATAAATGTGAAATCCAATTCTTTGCAGAGCGTGAGCGCTTTACTCAGTTGTTGATCACTACAGAAATTGACTATATAAGTACGAGCAGTGGAGTGTTTTGTTGCAATAACTTTTTTGATTTGAGTTAGGCCTGATTGTGAAAGGTGCAGGTCCCGGAAACAGATTATGTAATTATTAAATTTTGGCATCTGATTTATAGTATGCAGAAGGACCCCCGACAGTGAAGTTGGCTTGTAGACTTCGAAGGCTGTTGCCTTCGAAAGTACAGTCGGCTAAATCAATTTAAGGATGCGATGTTTTCCAGTGCACTGATTGTTGATTGACGGCTTCTTTTGGTGAATTAATAATGCTTCCAGAATTTGCAGACGGTTGTACTCGGGTTCATGTCGCAGTATCTTTGTGTTTATTACTAGTTTTTCCCGGGTAAGAGTTTCGTTGTGTTCTTCCATTTCGTGATTTTTTGGCCCTCCAGAACCTAAGTGCATAGTCAGACGTCGGGAAAGGGTGGTTTTTGTTACGCCACTGTACGAGCGGTTATGAGGCTCACAGTCCTCATGGCTGCATTTGTACTCGCACACGTTTGTCTGTTTTAGCTCTGATAATTTGGCACTTTGATTATTTTTAGATATGAGGCTCGCGATAGCATGGCTATTGTAATATATTATGAGACGGAGGTGTTCGTTATCAGAATTACATTTCGTGTTGCTTTTTATGATTTGCTTCAATATGCGTTCGTCTGTTTTATATGCTAATGAATATTGATTTAGGTAATAAATTGTGTGGGTGATGCAATTTGGTTCTTCCTTCACGCTGTAGTTTACTTTTAGCAGATAATTCCTCAAAAGATTGTCGAATAGGTGTTGGAATAACCATTGTTGATGAATGCTTGCTTCAATTTTACAATGCTGTTATGAAAGAGCTGCCACGATGAAGAGATTTTGTAGGTGCGGTGAATCAGGGCTTTTATGGTACTATCTTTGTACCGTTGAGGAGTTTCACTGTTAGCGTGTAGGTAGATGCCAGCGTTGGTTGGTTTTTGATAAACTGATGTTTCGTAGTTGTTACCCTTCGCTTCGATATGTACGTCAAGGAAGTTCATTTTGTTTTGCAGCCCAAGCTCTGAAGTGAATTTTAGGACCGAATTTCTTTCGAAGCTGTTTTTTTAGTTCTTCCAGTGACTGGATGTTGTCGGTAACAATGAAGCAGTCGTCAACGTAACGGCAGCATGTGTGTGGTTTCATGTCAGTTGAACTTTCCAGAATTTTGTTTTCTAATGCTGTCATGTAAAAGTTAGCCATGGTTACACCGAGCTGGCTTCCCATGCTGACGCCGTCAGTTTGTAAGTACATGGTACCGTCAACATGGAAGAATGGGCATTCCGTAGTGCAGGCTATTAAAAATTTTTTGAGTAGGTTAGCATCAATTGGTGGGGCAGCAGTAAGGTCTTTGTAGACTGTTTCACAAATTATATCTATTGTAGGAAGAACCAGAACGTTAGTAAACAGAGACTCGACGTCAAGCGATGCGATAATTCCCTATGGTCTGGTTGCTCTGATGATTTGCAAAAATTCGTCGGTGGAGTTAATTTGGTACTTCGCCAGTAGGTATGGTGATATGATTCTGTTCAGTTGTTATTTAGCCTATTTAGCAAAAATTAGAGAGCAGTGAGACTTTCCTTGCTCACCTAAAAAGATCAAAATTAGACAGTATTAGTAAATTTATCCTGCTCTCTGCCTTACGACACAGAATTACAATAAAACATGAGATTATGATTTGCCTGGCCTACTAATCTACGCAACTAAAACGAGTTAACTATTCACAGCTTAAAGTTTACAACACAATCAAGAATTTCCCAAGAAGAGGCACACATTTGAGTCACCATTGATACGTTTTTTGGTTGAAACGGTCACTAGTGTTATATTTCCGGGTGCTACCAGAGTTAGGTTTAAACATGTTACAATACGCAACACAACAGGCAACAATTTATCAGAAGGTAAGGTTATGGGGGTCGTCTTGTGCACCTCTGGTTGGGAATTCAATGACAACACTGGTCTCGGCTTTTGTTTCTTCATTGGTCCGTGGGGTAGCAGGTGGAGAGAAGACATCCGTTGTCCACGAGTAGAAGAGATTGAGAACCAAGAGTGATGATCAGGAGTGATGATCAAGAGTGATGATCACGAGTGATGATTGGGGTGTAGACCAAGAGCAGAATCGCCGGGTGTGTTGTCTTAACAAGAGCTAAATACGAAGTAACGTATTTTGAGAGGGCCAGGATTGACTCTTGAAGAGGGAAGTTTAAAAGAACCGTAGCGACAGTTTGGCATAAGACTAGGAATAATTTTCAAGAATACAGCGGATTTTTATAATTAAAAATTTACACAAGTCTCATTTCGAGTTACAAAAACCTACTGATAAAAATACAAAGAATTTAATGTAACAAATACGATTTAATTTGTAACGGGATTAATTAATACGCATAATTAAAAATACTCGGAGCATGAGTAGCAATGGTAATGTGTAGTGAATCGCATGGCTCTACTACAAACGAGTACTGCGACGAGGCTAGGTTCATCGACCAATGAGTAAATAGGACAGAAAAAATGAATCCAGGACGAGGCTAGGTCCCGTTAAGATCAGAAGCACAACAGTAACCAATCAGCCGTCACGCTCAGGCAGCAGAGCCCAGCTAACCGCCCTATACATATAACAAGGCTGCAACGCTCTTCGTCACGGAGACGGATGTATGGCATGCTACGAGGATCTCTCACAGCGAAGTCGTGCAGAAGTTAGCTACAACTATCAAGATTGTGATTGGATTGCCGCCCTGTTTACTTTCGTAAATATCTCTTTTTTTCTTCATTTGCTGTGTCTTTTTCTAACTAACCGGTATTTTCCTAAGTCTGAGGTGTTGCCAGTCAGGAGTAGATATCCCTGTACCGAAAGGGGCCAGACCGTATGGGTAAACCCTATTAAGGTAGAGGAGAGTGTCTACAAGTAGGGCAGGGATTCCTGACTCGATAAGACTACACCTGTTAGGAAGGCTAACCAAAAATATTAGGTATAGGTTGTTAGGGAAATAACTTTTTCTTTTCTTGATCTTTCTTAGTTCTTTTTCTTATGCACTTATAACACTGACTAAATCACACTAGAGAATACGTAAACTAAACACTTTCGAAATGCCTCAATTTGGGAAGCTGCTCTTGCGCTTCCTAAATCCTAGAGAACCACCAGATAAACCCAAAGTTTTTCAAACTATTCAGAAACATCTAAAATTGCCACTGACCGGACTCCGTGAGGTAGCGTCTGGCTACAATGCCTTCATGGAGTTCGAATCTGATGTTGAAAAACTCTTAACTCAGAAAGCCACGAATACATTAGCGACTATTGGCCTGGAAGCCCGTTTGCCACCTAAAATTAGAGCTCAAAGATCCGTAGTTTGCAGGTAGATAGACAGTTGGATTGGTGGGAAGTCAGCGGACAAGCTTATTACGCATCGCAACCCACACCTTGAGGTGCGGGAAATTATCAAGTTTGGTCAATATACACATGTTTTTAAAATAGAATTTGCAACCATTAATACGAATATGGCCAGTCATGCTCTCCAACATGGAATACTTTGCGAACATGTAAAAAGAGCACCTTCTCAAATTCAACAGGAAAAGTTCTTTGATATTTTAATCTGTTTTAATTGTTATAAAATGGAACAACATGCAACAAAAGACTGTCTAACTCCGAACCTAACCGTATGCTCCGAATGTACGGGAAATCATACCTACAAAAATTGCACGTCCTCAATCAAAAAATGTCTGAACTGCCAAGGAGATCATCGAACAATGGCAATGAACTGTCCAACAAGGAAGACAATAATAAAAAATAAAACCAAGCTACTGGAAGAAAAAGCAAAAGAAAAACAGGAACAGACGCGTAAAAACACTTGAAAAGACAATTAGACAGTAGAAAAAGTAAGCAGAACGGGCGAAAAATACGACAGAAATTATGTCAGAGAGCAGCTTAGCTGCCTTGATCATTATCTTAGATGCACATGTCGCTAATTACCCCTGGCTCCTATAACTCTCACATCAATAAAACACTAAAAAGAAACAACATACAACCTATTAAACTGGAAACCAACCCTGACTCTAAAGAACTTTTTAATAATGAAATGCTGGTACATACAATAAACGTAATACGCAAACTAAAAATGAGATCGGAATCAGACAAAAGTTCGGAATCACAAGACTCGCATGCACAGGACGAAGATGTGGAGGAAATGGAGGAGGAAGTGATGGAAGCGAGCGGAGGACAAGAGGAGGTACAAGAAGTAGCAGTGAAACCTAAAGTTAGTACAAAAGCTCCAGAAGTGAAGTCAAAGCCCAAGGGACTGCCGCAACGACAACCAAAACCAGTTAAATATGTAGCTATTCGACCGGCATCCAGATATGATATCACCATCTACGCTGTTGGTGGTAATAAACGTGATTTATCAGAAGAAGAGTTATCACTGATGGTACTTCAAGAACAGGCAAAATACTACTTAGGACCAAAATGTACTCAATCACAGGATGTCGTAAAATATTTGTTTGAAAACTGTAAAATAAAAAAATTAAAGAAACAATTGTATGGGTGGGAGAGCAGGAGTTTAAGAAGATTAAATCCGGCACCCAAAGAACGCCTGAAAGGACGGGAGATGGAAAGAAAATATGCAGAGAGAGATGACTTTCAAAATAATACAGCATAATGTATTAAGCTGGAAAAAAGACAACATTAACAAATATTTATTTTAAAATAGACCCAGATACAATATTATTAAATAGTCATGGTTGTAAAAATAATGAACAAATAAAAATATATAATTATAACGTACATAAAACGAATACGCTCAATGAACCACATTGCGGAAGTGCAATAGCCATAAAAAGGACACTTACATACAGAATTAACGAATCATACTACAGCGATATGATAAGCGCCACAATACACACCAAATTAGGCAAAATTGAAATTGTAACAGCATATGTTCCGTTCAGAATAGGATACTTGCACTATCCAGATTTTTATTTACTATTTAACAAGAGTTATCCCGTATATTTCATCGGTGATCTTAATGCTCGACACTTGAGACTATATTCAGGCAATAACAATGTAATGGGTGAGCAGCTAGGAACATTAATGGACAGAGGACACATCATTAAAGACGGACCACATTTTCCAACATACATAACTCATCGATCAAAAACATCACCTGACATCATTCTTACTAATACAAAAACACATCACAATACATTTGCAGAAATAGGCCCAAACACACTTAGCGACCACTGCCCTATTATTTATACTATCACTACACAACCTATACAAACTCCCATACGACCACGTAGAGCATTCGATAGAGCAGACTGGACTGGCTATAAAGACGATTTGAAGGATTTTCTTCTGCTTGACTTTCGAGTAACTACTCCAAACCAACTAGCTGAACACGTACAAGAATGGACCACACAAATTCAGACAGCAAGCAGTAACAGAATTCCCTTAGTCACACATCGTACTTTACTACATGGTCTAAGAACTCATAAAATAACTATACCAACAAGGGTTCACGATGACTTATTTAAAGAATTCAGGAGCGTGGGCCATCGCCAGAAAGAATGAGAAGACTCAATACACTAAGGCAGGATATAGTGGAGGAGTACAGGGAAAGAAAGAAAGAAGTCTGGGATAAGTTAATAAGCAAACTTGATACAGAAAAGAATGACCATGTTTTTTGGAAAAAAATCAAACGAATAACAAGGCAAAACACTGAAAAGGAGCAAAGATTCTTAGTGAATGACCGAAATCAAGAAGTGTATGAGGGCAAAGGTAAAGAACAACTTTTTCGTCACTATTGGAGTGGCATATTTCAGAAACATACGGATGAAGAGGACGAGTTTGATAGGCAAAACCATATGACAGTACACCAATACATGGAGAACAAAGAACTACAATTGAAGGGTGGACAGCACTAGTCACCCTTCCCCTGTAAGAATATATGTAAATGCAAGTAGTCCACTAGTGCTGTCCACCCTTCATATAGTAAACTACTGGATCGTAATCGCCTCTGTCAGCGCTGTGTTAGCGACAGCACGGGAGTGGACTACTTGCATTTTTCCCGTGGAAAATATATTATATTTACCACGGGAAAAAATGCAAGTAGTCCACTAGTGCTGTCCACCCTTCAATTAATACATTATGACGTAAATGATTTCAATAGACTTAGACGGCAGACATCATTATCAACAATGGAAGAAATGAAAAGATATATTATAAATTTGAAACATGAAGCTGCAGGAGAAGAGGATATAACAAAACACCAACTTATTAATTTACCAAAAACCATGGTTACCAACCTAATTACAATCATGAATGCATCTCTGTCGCTGGGATATTTTCCTCAACGATGGAGAACTTCCATAATGATCTTTTTACCAAAACCTAATATGTCACCTACCCAACATGTAAACTACAGACCTATATCTTTAATCACCATTCCCGGAAAATTTTTAGAAAGAGTTATTAATACAAAGTTTACTGAATACCTGGAGAAACATAACAGTCAGAATAATCACCAGCACGGATTTAGAAGTGGCAGGGGGACAAACACAGCAGTAGAATTAATGTATGAAACAATAGTGGCCAAACACGCAAATAAAGAAAGAATTAACATAATACTTGGGGATATTAGTAGGGCATTTGACCGGGTGTGGCACTTAGGACTTAAATATAAGTTACTTACCAACAACATCCCAGATTACTTGGTCCGCATTATAAATAGTTATCGCACAAATAGGACTCCAAAAATTAGAATAAATAACTATATAGGACCCAGTTTTGAAATAGGAAGTGGGGTACCCCAAGGCGGATACCTTAGCCCAACACTGTTTACATTTTATACACATGACTTACCAGATCCCAAAAGAAACAACATTAACATAGTGTATGCAGACGACATTACTCAGATTATTTCGGAAAGAGGCTCTGAAGGCAGAGTGAGAGAGATGACAGAACGAGAAATAGAAAATATTAATGATTTTGAAGATAAATGGAAAATCAAAACTAATCAAACTAAATTCCAAATAATACCTCTACTAAAGAAAAGGAATGAGCCTGTAAGAGTTGGAAACACTACCTATAGTTACGATAAAACAGGGAAAATGCTTGAGGTTCTTATTAACACTCATGGGTTTTCTACCCACGCTAGACAAAGAATTAAACTGGCGAGGTATAAATTAAGAAGTTTATATAGGTTAAAAGATTTAAATAGTAACAATAAAAGAAAGTTATACAATGCCTATGTAAAATCAGTACTAACCTACCCGGCCATTCCACTTCACATAGCCCCAAAAACAACACTACGCAATATGCAAATAGTACAAAATGACGCCTCTCGATTCATATTAGGAATTAGAAAAATAGATAAAGTATCGTCAAGGGATATCCAGCGACTGACTGGCATTACACCAATTAATATATTTTTACATAATCAATTAAAGAATATATGGGAAAACGTGAACAGATTTATCGACACACGGACAGAAAATAATGATTGATCTGGGTGACAATCCAACCAGAAAACTATTCCTCTCTAGCAGAAAAACAGCACACGGAACAGTTCCACAGGCCATAATATAAACACACTTGACCTCCATGCCGGGAACGGTCTACTCTGTCGGGCCAGCCGGTGCGTGGGAAACAACATACACACATTACAAATTACAGATTACATTCTCCTATATACCCTTCGTGGCCGTAACGGTCTGTATTGGGCGCATACCGGCGGCCACGCGGCGAGGAATTAAAACAAACATCCACTTTAGGTGGACCCGGGAGACGACTCATAGTCACCGGGTAAAAAGAATTATATGAAAACAATACCCAAAAATTCTCGAAATAATTTACAAATGACCACGGAACAATAAACTTTAGAGACAAAACCTTGATAGCAAACTTAATAAAATGCATTACATAATCAACTGAAACATTTCAAACTTACCTGGAAGTGCCGGCTCTTCATTTTTCATTTTTCCTTTTCTCTCATCTTCTTCCTTTATCTTATTTCCACTTCTCGGTCTGTTTTTCTCTTACTACTCGTATTTCTACCCCCCTCCGCACTAAGGCTATCCAATCACTGTCTCGTCACGGACTCTCTACCAAGCACTTCCAAAGTCAACATCACCGCAAGAACTTTCACCACCTGAAGAACTCAACACACAGTCAACAGCAGAGCAAAGGAAGAGAAATCAGCTATCCTGTCTGCGGACAGAATGGCGCTCAAATAACCAACGCACTAACAAGAAGTGCACACGCTACAACTATTAATGTCCCAGGCCTTACTGGTAAGATTTCAGTACGACAGTATTCGCCGTCAAGATATTCGCATCAAAGAAAGAAGAAGCAACAATTGATATTATATTCAAATGTCTAAATACAAACTATTAAGCTCGTCCTGTCTTTATTTGCCTTTTCTCGTATTGGGTTCCTCGAAAGTCCCTTATTCCTTCAGGCACTCACTCCTAGTAGGATAAAGATATTCAATGCTTGCTCGGAGATAAGAGATATCTGAGGGTTGGGACTGAGTGTGATTATACCAAGATCACTACAACTGGTGACTCCCCGAGTGACCCAATAGAGAATGGCATGACAGTGATTATACAGGTAGCACGCACAAGTCATCATGCCGAGCGTACGCACTCCTAGGTATAGTAGTTTCAAATCTGCTTCACTTCAATGAACTCCAACAACATCAGCTCCTCTTCCTATTCATCTCAGTCATAATTTATTCCTCCGCATTATCACCTCTTCAGGTGTGAAAACATACGTGTATTCAGCTCCGGCTCAGATGTCAGCGTTAAGATCTGACACTGCGCTCCTTTAACGGACCATACGCGAGGTCTACACAGAGCTGCTATTGCTCTTTTAACGCACTATACCGTCTCCCACGCAGGATACACGGTTGCGTTTACTACGACTTCCTTACTAAGGAATCGGCTTTCTAACTAAGAAGGGAAACAACCAACTAACATCATCGGACACGCGTTACTGGTAGCACCTTAGTACTTGAGTCGACGACGCACAATCGTCATGCGGTCAAGACAACATTTGACTGACGAAGGAGCCTGAAATATCACGTATCATAACGCTATCATTAAACAAAAAAAAACTGAATTTTTACGACCGTTTCTTTCAAAAAACAGCGGAGGGGCATCTGTAGTAAACCACATGGCTCTTTAGAGTCACCACTTTAGGGAACGAGCCACTTTAGGGAACGCGTTATTTTTCTGTAGTTATTGTTCCGTGAGTGATGTTCTTCTAGGGAAGTGATACGATCGTCTTCGTAGCTTGCAGATTTATTCATGAACACGATCAAAATTAAAACAGCAATTGCGGCCAAGATCGAAGACCAAAACTGAGAACTCGAAATCAGTAAAACCGAAGCAGGAACTGATACTGAATTGAGACCGAAACTGAAACCTGAAACTGAAACTGAAACCTGCCCGGATAAGGACCCATAAGTAACTCGAAATAAATACAGAATTTAGCAAAAAGAATTAATATCACGTGACAACATTATAAGACAACTATGTAGTAAAACACTAAGGCATCGTACTTTATTAACTGGCAGTCAAAGAAATACAAAAAACGAGATGCGGATATATAGCTTCTACCCGGGGCCATGAAATTTAATAACCGTATCAAAATGGCTGGTCGATCTTTCAGTATGCTTGTCATAAAATACCCGAACGTAGAGACTTGAGTGAAACGAAATTATACAATGAATTTGATAGCTGATGCAAAAGTTATTATTCAAAGTGTTCTATATTTGGATTAATTATAAATCTTGGAGTAACGCAAATCGAGGCACAACTTCATATCCAGGCAAAGCTAAAATGATAAGTTTAGGTAATATATGGTAGGTAAGTGAAACGCATGACTTCCTAACACATGGTCAATGGAAAACTTACCCGTCAAAGAGACTGAAAGCGCGAATAAAATTACTGTTCACTGGGTAACGGTTGCGAAGGAACTGACGGGCACTTAGCCTATAGGCTCGTGGTTGACTATGGTGTTCTATAAACGAGGGTTACAATTTGGAGTTGGAACTACGATTGAATTTTTGACTTTAAAATACTAGTTTCAAATGACGTGAAATACGTATAAAATTAACTCTAAAATATTACTAAATTTAATTTTATTTAATACTAAAATAATCACGATATTTTAGCGGCCCTACAGCTCCACTACAAACGAGTACCGTGACGAGGCTAAGTTCATCGACCAATGAGCAAACAGGACAGAAAAAGTGAATCCAGGACGAGGCTAGGTCCCGTTAAGACCAGAGGTACGACATTAACCAATGAGCGGTCACGCTCAGACAGCAGAACCCAGTTAACCGCCCTATATAAGGAGGCTGCAACGCTCTGCGTCACGGACTCTCTTCTCTGCCAAGCACTTCCAAAGTCAACATCTCCACTAAGAACTCTCATCACCTGAACAACTCAACTCACAGCCAACAGCAGAGAAAAGAAAGCACCAGCTAAAATAACATTCAAATACCCAAGTACAGAGTATTAACACGTTTGTTGCGATGCGACCCCCCGGTGGGTCAGTTAGGTTAGGTTCTGTAATTTCTTCCAAGTCTTTTAGTGATTATGTGTACAAAGTAAAGATTTGCACCGGCTATTCAATCGCAACAAACGTGTTAAACTCATCCTGCCTTTAATTTCCTTTTCTCCTATTGGGTTCCTCGACGGTCTTTTACTCCCTCAGGCGCTCACTCCGAGTAAGATAAAGATATTCAATGTCTGCTCGGAGATAAGAGATGTCTGAGGGTTGAGACTGAAGAGTGATTATGACAGTGATCACTACAAATGCTACAGGTCCTCACCATAATGCTCACGAACCACATTTATCAAGTTCTCTTGCTTGAGCTCATATTTACTTCATTTTCCAGATGTAGATGTTCAATTGATTCTTTTACTTCTTTGCTACACTGCATACGTAACCTGTTATTCCCTTGCCCTCCCTCTTCATCTAGAACAAAACACCCCCGCAAAATCTTCCCTGATAAAACTTTTAGACCAAACCTCTATTTGTTAACTTATCAATGTTTTAATACCAAATAAATAATTAATGACTTATTTTTTGCATCATAGTTCATTGTAACTGTAGCATGGATGCTACCAGATTGCTCGACTGGTGAGCGTACCCTGTAGCAAGAATGGTATCACTCTGTAAAGTTATGGTATGGTAGCTAGTGCTGGTCGGATTTTCTGTTGCCAAACTTTACAGTATCATTTTTCTCTGGTTTTATTTTTCTTTGCCTGTGTGACCTAAATGAGGGAAATGAGAGGACTCCTGAATATGACTTAGCTTTATTTCAGTAAGGTGGCACGTTAAATGATTTAGATGATCTTGAGCAGCGTTGAGCCCGTCTGAAGCTTCCAGGAGGTAAGGATGGCACGTTAACCACGAGTCTTAAGGCTAAGTGCCCAGCAGTTCGGTCTCAGCTATCACCCAGTTAGTACCAATTCCATTCGAGCTTTCAGTCTCTCTCACTGATAAGTTTTCTATTCACAATGTGTTAAGGAGCTTTACGTTTCACTTACGTACCAGATAAGCTTTGATATTAACAATTTTAATTAATGACAATTGCTTGGTTCAGATATTCCTACTTTTGGTGTTTAGCAGTCCATGCAATTTTTCATTAAATAGTGTCTGTTTTCGCTAATTCGACAGAATTCACGTCGTACATTATACCACTAGTATGTGGTAAGTAATTTACTTACTTTCCGCAATAATCGTATTATATTTGTATTGTTTAAATTTGATTTTACCACACAGTCTGTAGTTCAAAATGCATTATGATGATTTTCCTTTGTATAGCCTTAAGTAACAGTTCCAATGAAGATTTCCTTCTGTGGAGCAGTGAGTTATTTGACAGCTAGATTGTATTAAGAAATCTCATATCAGTGTGGTCACGTTTTTCATTCAAATGATTTAAATTATGTTTGAAGAAGTTGTTGTGCTTTAATTTGCGTTACTCCAAGATTTATAATTAACCCATTGGTAGCATATTTCGAAAAATGACCATTGCGTCAGCCAGCAAATTCATTGTCCAATTTCGTGTTAGTCAGGTCTCTACGTTCGAGTATTTATGACGGGCTTACAAAATGATCGACCAGCCATTTTCATACGATTATTAAATTTCATGGCTTCGGGGAGAAGCTGCCTATCGGCATCTCGGTTTGTATTTCCTGTAGTAGCCAGTTAATTAGGTACGATTCTTTAGTGCTTTACTCAACAGTTTCCTTATCATGTTGTCTTGTGATATTGATTCTTTTGCTAAATTTTTGTATTCATTTCGAGTTACTTATTAGTCCTTATCTGGACAGGATTTGGTTCACTTTCCCAAGTTCTTGATCTCAGTTTTCGATCTTGGCCCTAATCTCTGCCCTGATTTTGATGGTGTTCAATAATAAGCCTACAATCTATGATGACGATCGTATCACTGCCCTCGAAGAACACTCACAAAACGACTACAACAGAAAAATACCCGTTCGCTAAATATTTACTTTGTACTGTTTGTTGGCAAGTAGGAGGTTTCACTTGCAATTATTCAATCATTTTGCAATAAGGTGTCACGTGCAGTAAGTGCTTGACTTGCAGCTAGTGAATCAATGTGAGGTTTGCAGTGAGTGAAGTACTTGTAGTCAGTGTCGAGCTGTATTTAAATACGTTCTATTTAAATACATTTGTGTATGTGTATGAAAAAGCATTTTAATATACATTTAAAAACGTGTATTCAAAAACTGTATTTAAATATTATATTTTGGTATTAAAATACAATATACTTAAATACATTATTTTATTTTTAATTTTTCGTCTAGGTACTATACTTCAAACTAGTTTGAACGTCCAAGGACGACACTTTAAATGGGTTTAAACGCCGTTGAAACGTAATGGCTCTTGTGTCACGTCCACAGCTTGACTAGCAGTTGGAGATGAGTTTCCGCAAAGAGTGGTCGAAACCAGGGCCGCCAAAATTGTTACGTTCGTAATAAAAGTATACTTTTTGTTCACAAATCTTAATTTTGTTACGTTTGTTACGACTTCATCAAAAGTTGTTACTATTTCAGTATTACATTTTAGTTCACATAGTAATTGAAGTTTGGATGGATGGAATTTCCGATAATCGTTTCAAACATGTGTAAAAAGTAGGTATTCGAAACAGTTTTGTTCTGCTGCACTCCACTGCTGTGCAGTTCCAGACAGTGTGGCAGTGGCAAGTAACAGCATGAACTGGAGTACTTTTAGACGACTACGGAAAAATTACGATCTGACAATGAACTTGAGCACTTATGAAAATATATCTTGAACTTCTATGAACTATTAATGAAGTGAATATTCGATCTATTTTTATCAAATGATACATTTAAAAACTTAGAACTGTTTCAGACAATTGATCCTGATAACGTTAATATATGGATAACACACTATCATTCATCTTCCCATGAAATTTCTCAATATTGTGCTAGCAACAGAGTATAAGCAATTAAACACCGAGAGAGGACTCATTTTAGAAGACACGTACGCATTAGTGAAAAAGAACCAGCAAAATTTTAGAATGATTTTTCAAAAACACAAGCAGTGATGGTCTTCGTTATCCATTACTGTTCAAACTAATGCTGAGCCTGTCCTGACCAGGCGGTCAGGATATTAAGAAATAAATATATAAAGAACCTAAACCTAAAGATAAATAGAATAAAAGTATAAGAAATTTAAAACTCGAGGTAAATTTACCTCTATCTGGCAATATTCAGGAAACGGATGGTTGGAGTGCTTCGATGTCGGCGTTTGAAACGTCAGTATCGGGGTATTTTCGCGGGAACCGTAAATAGGAACACGGGTGCTGTTCTTGAAAACAGTGTTAAGTCCCCACCAAGTCAAAAATGGAAGATATTAAGTATAAAGTGTAGAATGTAATCGTAAGTATACTTAGATCCATAAGTCCGTTGATACTAGCAATTCAAGATTATGAGACAATCCCTATGTAACCGTGAAAATGCAGCTTAGCCCATACAGACAGGACACCAACTGTGATATCCATAAATGACACGGAGAAATCCTCAATGTACTCAAGTCATTTGAAATAGTAACCTATGTATGTCACCCGTGTGTTGATATTAAACTGCAGATATATATATATATATATATATATATACATATATATATATATATATATATATATATATATATATATATATATATATATATATATCAAGGACTACTATAACCAGGACGTGCATCGCCATGTAGCTGACTACGGTAGCGGAGGCCAGTTCACTGAGCTGAGTTAACCCCCATCTGTCATAGTGCAAACATTGTCGTAGTCTTTCGCTCGGTTTGAATTGGACATTATTGTTTCTTTCGAGGCACATTACTGCATTTCTAAGTGGATACTGTTTGTTTACAAAATTTATTACTGATTATATGTATTGAAAATGCCGAACAAGTGTGGGGTTGTGTGAACAAATGAGATCCCTCCCAGTATCTTCAATGTGCCTGATTCACGTCTGCCATCTCCAAAACCTGCATCTCGCCCGGCGAAAGTGGAAAACCAACAACTGAGGTATTTTCGTCAGAAGGATAAGATTACTTCATTTGATGCTTTCAAACCTGAACGTAACCTGCAGAAGCAGTACAAGAACTTGATTATCTCAAAATCGAAAGAAAGGCTTGTGTGTTTGTTCATGACCGACAACTTCAGTGAGTGCAGCCTGTCTGTGATTGTCGAAAACAAGCCCACTTTGTGTTCCCCACTGACGTTCAGTGCGTTCAAGAACGGCATTAGTGTACCACTATTTAAGACACTTCATCCCAACAATGGTTTGAGATTGTATACGCAGTCCGACTAAACTGTGCGCTTGGCATTGAACTATGTATGACATCCCGTTTGACAAAACGATCCAAGATGTTGTCACTCTTCAAGCTCACACGTCAGCCTATGTCGACAACGAGAAGGAGAAGAAGTTGGTATTTTTGACGTCTGTTGGAACTTTTATCACAAAAGCAGTTTTCCATGAATGATTATTGTTTTGCTCTTCAATCATACCCGAAGTGTAATTATGAACAGCTCAGAGACTTTTTGGTGCTGCCATGCAAACGCAAGCTGCAGTACATCACTTCATCTATTGACAAGGACCAGTTGCTGAGGGAAACATTTGACAAAGTCCAGACACTGCAACAGAAGAATGTGTTTCTCTTGGTAGATGAAGTACGGATTCGCCCAACTGTTTCAATTTATGGTGGTTTGCTGAGTGGCATAGCCGAGAACAACTGAGATTGCAAGGCCACTTCTATTATAATCACTAGGTAATTGCAATGCCACGGCCAAGCATCCTCGTGACAACGAGCGTGTCTGGTTTCTCATTTTTGACACAGTACATTTGCTAAACAACTGGAGCTACATCTGCTAAACAACTGCATCCGCAACAACTGGATCAGTGAGATGGGTCAGAAGATCAGTCTTGACAATGAAACACGGCATCATTTGCAAACGTCAAGGAACTGTACGAGTCAAAGAAAGGCAGTATTCTGACGACTACTACACTCACTCAATTTGCTGTCAACCCCTCAAATTTGCTGTCAACCCCTCAGAAAAACACTGGTAGAAGAATGCAGTGCTTCAGGCCTCTGTCAAGAAGGCCCGGTTGGCTGACTAATTGCTGCAGTTTAGTAGGTTTTTGCTTTTATGTGTGTTTGTTTATATGCGTGAATGTTTGTGTTTGGTTGTTTGCATTGGAAAATGTTTAACTATAATCAACTTGTAAAGTCTAAAACTGCAGCAACTCGGCTTTCTATGAAGTCGCCACTAAGCTCATACAATAATACATGTTAAGTCCGGTTAAAATTGGTATTTCAAAGCATTACAGTGCTTAAAACCATTTGAAATTCACTGTAAAACCTTATTATCTCTTCTATTGCTTGAAAGAAGTAATTTTTGATCAATTTTTCCGATAGAAAATGTTATGTTACTAAGAATGCAATGGCCTCCGCTACTGTAGTCAGCTACATGGCGATGCACGTCCTGGTTATAGTAGTCCTTGATATATATAAATGCGTGGAATGTCTGCCACGTCAGAATTTACACGTACCACCAATAATTACCTCTTATGTCATAATTAAAAAAGTGAAATTTGATTTGTTTCACCGTGTATATTTAACATGCAATGCATGATGTGAATGTTTACGTAGATCCCTAGGTACCGCTGTTATCATCTTAGAATACCTACCACCTAAGGATTTTATGATAAGGCTGCTTTAAAAACCAATGCTGTGACATTTCTTATGTACCAACTTTATTGGAAATATACCTTTTTTCGGCCTCATTGAATTTCTCACTGAAATAACCGATCGGCTGCTCTTGGTTTTCCACCTTCTGGTGTAGCACTGCCCCAAAACCTTCATGTGAAGCGTCACAACTCAAGTAATATAATTCATTTAACACTGGTTTTTTCAGCACTGGTGCCTCTATTGGTCGTCATTGTATTTCCGTGAAAGCTTCTTGTTGCTCGTCATTCCATTTGAACTTGGTACCTTTCTTCGTGAGGGCGTTTAGCGGAACAGCAAAGTCAGGTAAGAACATTCTGTAAAAGTTTGCTGCTGCTACAAATGATCGAACTTTTCGCACGCTGCTGGGCCTTGGATAGTTCCGAATTGCGTCTATGCTGCATCAGTCGCAAGACATTATTCCCTCGCGACTGATGCAGCATTCCAGGTATTGCACCTGACTCTGAGCGAACTTACACTTCTTCACTCCTATTTTGACGCCTGCCTCTTGAAATTGGTGTAGCACTTCCGGTAGGTTTTCTAAGTGGCTCTCAGAGCTCGAATGGACTCACGCATATGTCATCCAAATAGATCGCATCGAACCTTCCTAGTTGTTTCTTTAGTACATGACTGATAATTCTTCGATATACTGACGTGGCGCACTTCAGTCCCATTGGAAGTCGAGAATATTCCCAATTCCCCCTCTTGATTCTGAATGCGGTGTACTGTTTGCTTCCGTCTTCGAGCTCTACTTGATGAAAAGCCGACTTAGCATCGACTATGGATTAGTACTCCTTTCCAGCCACTTCCTCCAGCATCTCCACTATATTAGGAATTGAGAAGTGTTCGTTAAGGATGCATTCATTTATTGCTCGACGATCTAGACAAATGCGATGACCTCCACTTGGCTTCTTTACCAACACTAGAGGACTGCTCCAAACGCTAGTACTCTCTTGTATTACTCCACTTCTTACCTTCTTCTGCACTTTAGTTTCAATTATTTCTTGATTCGCATAAGGAATTCGATATTGTTTAATTTGAATAGGTTTATAGTCACTCAATAGGATTTTATACTTCACGTCTTTTACGTGTCCAATGTCGCTATCGTCTGCACTCACTATACTGTGATGTTCCTTTAACAATTCCCTCACTTGTCGTTCTTGTTGTTCATCTAGGTAACTCAAATCTAGTTCATTGATCTATCGGATTCATTCCTCTCTACTAGCGTCCTCGAGACTGTTGCTCACATCATTGACACCTACTCTTGCTTCTTCATTCGCCCTGAGGTTGTTATTATTATTGCAGCCACCGTGGTCGAGTGGTCTGCGGTCTGTGTTTGGTATCTGGTCTCTGCATCGGGCAGACAGACCGCGGGTTCGAAACCCGGCAATGAATAGAAGCTGTTTTTCGTTTCACCCCGTGAGCTCGCACTTATCGGTAAGCCCTCAACTCCCCGCCCATGGACACATCCCGGAATCGTCACATGGAGCTCACCATCATCCTTACTCTAAGAATGTTAACCTTAAGAATTTGAAAAACCAATGTACTAATGTCTATGTACTGTGTACTTGATTGGAAATAAAGATGTTTGTTTTGTTTTGTTTGTTTGTGACATCTCGCGACTATGCTACCCTCTCGTAACTTCGCCCTGTCTGTGTATGGGTTCAATATAGGCACACACACATGAGCGTTTTGAACTTTCGCTACCGTTGCTCCTACATACGATGCCAACTGCTGACTAGGTTCGACTACCACACTCCTTCCATTGTATCGTTCGTCTGCACGACATTTCACTATCGTTCGTGTCTGTGGCAGTAAGATTATATCCTCTGGTACCTACGTGTACGGCACTTTCACTCTTATTCACAACAAAAATCTTCTGTGCCTTCTCTCCAGGCGTAGAAAAGAGCTTCGTCCGTGTTACTAATAATTGCACGTTGTGTCCTGCGCAGTCAACTTTTGCCTTCGCTTTAGTTAGTACTTCCATTCCTAATAACGTTTCACCAGGGAATGTATCGTCTCGCACAATGAAGCACTGTTGTACAATGAACCTGCCACCAAAGTAGAGTTTTAGCTTTATCTTCCCAATCACATATACTGGATCCTCACCTAGTGTTTTGAGCTTCATTGTTGTACCCTTAATCTTCATCACTCCGAGTCGGGCAATCGTTCCTTCCTTGATCAGAGATACCAATGCTCCTGTGTCCAGCAATGCCATGACACAAGTTCCATTTACTCGAAGATTGATGCTGAGATTGGTAAATGAATTTGGCGGCTTCCCTGTTAGTTTTTTGACTCCTGTGGGTTGTTATTACAATTTTCTCTGATGTGTCCTATGCTCCCTCAGCTTATGGACGGTGAAAACACAATTCCGAACAGTGATATATCTATATGTGCTATCTTAGCTCCCCCTCATCGTTGTTGCGTGTCTCCCACTCATCGATCTTGATATCTGTGATCTTGATATATGTGTCTGACTGACTCATTTCTGGGCTAGTGATATGCAGACGGGTTTCTTCTGCTGTACGGTGCACTTCTAGCCGTGTAAACATGTTTCACAGGCTCCCTATGCACCACCGGTTCACGTCATGCCAATCTATCAACGCGTCTTTACTCTGCGTGAGGCACCATTACTAATTTTTTTTCATCTCCACAGCACAGTTATCTCCGTAATCTTGATAGTGTTAGGTCTCACATCCCCTCTGAGACCCTTTGATATCTCTGAGTTTAATCCCAACCATATTAGGTCTACTAATACGAGTTCTGCTGCATCGCCGTATTTGGCTCTAAACACTGCCTCACTTCTTGCAACGTATGCAATAGCACTTTCTTTTTTGCCTTGTCTTTCGGTGAACATCCTGAATAAACACCTTGTATGGTGTTCAGTTATTTCACAGGTATTACGTAACCACTCAAGAGCTTCTTGTAGATTGCTCAATAAATCATACACATTATTGTATTCCCACACACAACTCATCCTCCAGTGAGAAATAAAAGGCCTTCAATTGTTCCTTTTCATTTAAATGATCACTAGCCCTCCTCAGCCTAGTGGCAAATGCCTCTACGTTGTCATCCTTCTTGACCTTTGTTCCCAGAACGTTGATACACTTTTGGACAGCTGACATGCCTATTCTCTATTGTCCAATGATAACTTCATTGTTACCTACATTCCTATTCCCATTTGCGTGATGCAGGATTTTGAAATTTATTAATTAGTCTTCACAACTCTTCCAAAAATTTTTTAAACAGGGTGGTGCATAAGTAACGTACCCTTTTAAAAAATTAATAATAAATAAACTATTAAAGGTATAACGATGGGGATAATTGCAAAAGATAGAGGAATTCTTAAAGTTTATTTACATGTCGGATCCTGTCTACAGATACCCAGTGTATATTGCGGTAATAAATCTTTAAAATTTACCTTCAAAATGGTGCGCTATACGAAAGAACAACGAGCAAAAATTGTTGAACTCTACTTTTCAGGTAATAGTTCAATTATTAAAGCGCAGAGAAGTTACAGGGACATTTTTAATGATGGAAGAAGTCCTGATAAAAATTGCATAGAAGCAATGGTCTCTAAATTCAAAGAAACCGGATCAACAGTAGACAAACGGCGCTTTGGAAGGCCGCGAACCGTTAGAACTTATGTGTTTATATCAGGACTTCTTCCATCATTAAAAATGTTCCTATGGGACTTCGGTATTGAACCAAGAATGGGCCAAACGGCTCGTTCCTATTGCCTTATTCTATTCTATACTAGTAATATTTTAGAGTTAGTTTTATACCCATTTTATACCGTTTGTGACTGGTAATTGAAGGTCAAATTTTAATCGTCGTGGTAACTTCAAATTCTAATTTTCGTCTTGAGAAAACCATAGTCAATCCTCAGCCTTAAGCCCACATACCCGGCAGTTCTGTCTCGGCTATTACTCAGTGAACACCACTTGCACTCGCGTTTCAGCCTTTCTCTCTGACGGGTGAGTTTTCTTTATCCAACGTGTCAGGGAGTTTTGCGCTTTCCTTACGTACCAGATATTCTTTGAACTTGTTCCGGCATAATGTATATATTGGAAGTTGGCAACGCAATGACAGACGCCTATGCGTCCGCGATGGTGCGTGAGTTGTGCACGCTGGGCAGTGGGTTGAGCGTTGGTGCGAGCGAGAGGAGGCTCAGTTTATTCAATTACTAATACTAGCATAGGAATAGTATCGCTTGAAGAGAAGTTGTGCATCACGGTTTTTAGTTTTCGTGCCCACGTCGAGCGAAGTTAAAGGAAGCAGCTCCGGCAACACGTTGTCACGCGGTGCGTCACATAAACCTGTTGATGTTGGCCTTAATCCTGCTCAATAACTAAATACAACTGACATATGGAAACCAAATCCAGTTAGTCTACAGGAAATACGCAGAATCTTATATTCGTTGAAAAATACAAAGGCAGTTGGACATGACAACATAAGCCTTCAATACATCAGAGACAGTTTCAATTTTACAGCACCATTGCTTCATTTGATAATCAATACTTCTATTGCGACAAACAAATTCCCGGATCAGTGGAAACATTCCATAATCAAACCGCTGCATAAAGCAGGTGACATCAATACTTCATCAAATTACAGGCTAATTAGCCTTCTACCAATCTTATCCAAAATACTAGAAAAAGTAATATCTAACCAACCCTTAACACATTTCGACAAATCTAACTTACTTCATCCAAACCATTATGCTTACAGAAAACATACCAGCACTCAAGATGCGCTTCTCAACATCACAGAGAAAATATACAGTGACATTGAAACTAAGAACGTCACTCTCTTGCTTTTGCTTGACTTCCCCAAAGCTTTCGACAGTGTTGAACACACACGGCTTCTGCAGAAAATCTCTAACTTAGGCATCGCCACTCAGTGGTTTCAGAGCTATCTAGCAAACCGCTCTCACGCAGTCCGACTAGAAAACACAATTTCATCACCCATACCAATCAATTTCGGCGTTCCACAAGGTTCTATTCTCGGTCCACTTCTGTTCTCGATTTTCATCAGTGATTTTCCAGCCCTGCCGTCAAACATGAGAATTTATATGTACGCAGATGACGTACAAATTGCAATGACAAGCGCGCCGGCCAAACTCTCTCAGACAAAATCAAATGCTGAAATACTTTTAAAACACGTAAAATCATGGTACGACCAAAATGGTCTCAAGCTTAATGCAAGCAAGACACAGTGCATCATTTTTGGTTCCAAGAACACAATAAAAAAGCTCCCGAATTTAACTTTAACGTTAGGAAATGACATTATTGAACCAGTAAGAAAAGTAAAAAATTTAGGCGTCTGGTTTGATCACAACATGTCTTTCACATCCCACGTGGAGAAAACATGCAGCAAAATTAACGGTACATTGATGTTCCTCCACCGCGTGAAGAACATGCTTGACGAAAAAACTAGATTATTAGCTATCCAATCTTTGGTGTTATCCCGCTTTGACTACTGTGACTTGGTATGGGGAGATATACCTAAAAGTCTTCAAAAAGCGCTACAGAAATGTATGAATTTTGCTGCTAAAGTAGTATGCAAAGGAAATTTCAGAAAGAACGATCATGCAACACCTCTCATGGAAAAGCTTAACTGGACCCCAATAGAACAAAGACTACTCATTCACAAGGTCAAATACGTATTTTCCTCCCTAAATTGCCCTCAAAGTTCTGCCAACGTTGTTAAATTCCATCCACCCACTACCAAGGGTGTGAAACCTGAGCGACGACACAATGTTAACATCAGTTTCTGCTCGTCCGATGCTGGACAAAGGGCTCTTTCAATTTCGGGTGCATTGCTTTGGAATAAACTGCCCACGCATACGAAGAAAAACCAATCAATTAAAAATTTAAAAAAAACGTGACAAATCGTTTTCGCGTAGCAAAGTAGTAAACAAATACAGAAATCTTATGTCCTATACATGATTAAACAAAATTAACTTAGTAACGAAACATGCTCCATATAAGTGTCTACCATGTGTTTGTGTCACACAACTTAAGTATAAACTGAAATAGAGCTAACAATATTCAAACGAAACATACGTAAATGTCAAACTCGTACTATAATTCCTCAGCTCCGGAGTCAAATCGACTAATTTAATTTTATCAAAAACCGGGATGTTTTTTACTTTTAACTTTTTTCTGTTATATTTCAGGCCTATAAATTGGTGTTTTTTAACCTGGTAAACGTTAACAAGTTAAAAAGGTTCAATTTTCATGGAGCACAAAAAAATTTCTGGATAGAAAATGAATTGTGTTTTGCCTAAAGCTAAATAGAATTTTATATGAATTTGTGTTTACTCCTCAGATTATTCTTCTTCCAAGGCTTTTAGATATATATATATAA
This sequence comes from Trinorchestia longiramus, assembly GCA_006783055.1. NCBI lineage: Eukaryota > Metazoa > Arthropoda > Malacostraca > Amphipoda > Talitridae > Trinorchestia > Trinorchestia longiramus. The sequence goes on from VCRD01004394.1 coordinate 38,572, forward strand.
ATATATATATATATATATATATATATATATATATATATATATATATATATATATATATATATATATATATATATATATATATATATATATATATATATATATATATATATATGTATATATATATTTATATATATACATATATATATGCATATGTGTATGTATGTATATATATAATATATATATATATATATATGTAATATTTTACGTAATTTTTTACTTATCGAATGCATGATCAAAAAATTTATCCGTCAATGTCAGTAATTGCTTTGCTACAGTAAGTGACTGTGAAACCTCAGAACTTTAGTCTAGTACAGCTTTTCTTATCTATATCAACATCCAAGTATTGAAAATTTGACACATTCACTGTTATATTTCATTTTTGACTCTCTTTCTCTTATATGTAATGCCCGTTCATATTAAACACGATGTTTACAGATAACTGTAATAATGATTAAATTAAATCGATCATCAGCAAGCCATATCATATGGTCAACCAGTAATTAGAAATTACAATTTTAATTTAATAACAATCACAACTTTATGTTTTAAGTTTTCGCTCTCATAATTTTCCTTTTTCGGTCTTTCTCGGATGTTAAACATCCAATTCAGTTAAATGTAATGATGTCAAGTCTAAGCTGTACCTAAAGAAAATATTTCGCTTATCACCTAAAATGCGTATAATACCTACCACGTCAGAATTTATTTGTATTGTAGAGACTTGGAAATATCGTAATTAATTTAGAATGATCTTAGATTCGATACAAAATATAATGTATTTTAGTAATATTTTTGGAGTTAATTTTTATACGTTTCATGTCATTTGAAACTAGTATTTTAAAGTTCATTATTCTAAATTGATTGCGATATTTCCGAGTCTCTACAGGACTTTGGAGTCACCAGTTTAGAGTTACCACTTTAGGGAACGAGTTTAGGGAACGTGTTATTTTTCTGTTGTGATTATTTCGTGGGTGATGTTCTTCCAGGGAAGTGATACGATCGGCTTCGTAGCTTGCAGGTTTATTATTTGACACGATCAAAATCAGCAGAAGTTAAAGCCAAGATCAAGGACCGAAATTGAGAAATTCGTAGACTGAGAGTGGAACTGAACTGAACCTGAAACTGAAACCTGCCCGGATAAAGACCAATAAGTAACTCAAAATAAATACAGAATTTAGCAAGCAAAATCAATAGCCCAAGGTAACTTTATAATACAACTGTAAAGTAAAACATTAAAAAATCGTACCTAATTAGCTGGCTGCTACAAAGAACACAAAACGAGATATCGATTGGCAGCTTCTACCCGAGGCTATGAAATTTAATAACCGTATCAAAATAGGTGGTCGATCTTTCGGTATGCTTGTCATAAAATGCTCGAACGTAGAGACTTGAGTGAGACGAAATTAGACAATGAATTTCATAGCTGATGCAATAGTTATTATTCAAAATGTTCTATATTGGGATTAATTATAAATCTCAGAGTAACACGTATCAAAGCACGAACACTTCAAACACAATTTAAATCGTTTGAATGAAAACATAAGCACAATGAAATTGGATATTTTCCATACAATCTATTAAATACACATGGTATCAAAACTGCTTCAAAAAGGAAATCTTATACCTGCAGGGGAACATCTAGGCTCAGCAAAAAGACAAGTTCAAAGACTATCTAGTACGTGTGTGAAATGCAAAACTCTCTAACACATTGTAAATAGAAACTTACCCGTCAGAGAGACTGAAAGCGCGAATAAAATTATTGTACACTGGGTAACGGTGGGGAAGGAACTGACGGGCACTTAGGCTATAGGCTCGTGGTTGACTATGGTGTTCTATAAACGAGGGTTGACAATTTGGAGTTGGAACTACGATTGAATTTTTAACTTTAAAATACTAGTTTCAAATGATATGAAACGTATAAAAATTAACTCCAAAAATAGTACTAAAATACATTATATTTTTGTATCGAATCTAAGATCATTCTAAATTAATTACGATATTTCCGAGTCTCTACAGTATCACCAATGATTACCTCGTAAGTCATCATTGAAGAAGCGAAGTTTCATTTGTTTCCCCATGTATTTTTAACGTTCATTGCGTGATGTGAATGTTTACGTATACAAGTAGGTACTGCTGTTCTATCATCTATGATACTATGCATAGAATACCTACCACTCAAGGATTTTATAATAAGGCATCTTTAAAAACCAATGCTGTTACATTTCTTATGTACCAACTTTATTGGAAATATACGTTTCTGTTGTTTTGTTTGTTTGTTTGTCACCAAGGGAGTAACAAAGCAAACAAAGGTAAGCGAACTCGTATTATAAAATAGTATGTAGAGTTGCAACCGTTAGGCTTAACAACACTTGTCATTTTAGCTTAGCCTAAATGTTGCTTTTTAGGTTTAACAGTTTGTTTAATCCCTCAATAGTTTGTGATTTTCACTAATTCGATGAAATTCATGTTGTGCATTATTTCACAATGCATCCAGTAATTTGCTTACTTTCCGCAGTAGTCGTCTTATATTCATATTGTTTAGATTTGATGTTTGCCACGCAGTCCGTAGTTCAAAATACGTTACTGTGATTTTCCCGTGTGTTTTATTCACATTGCTCCAGAATTATTCATCATTCCAATGAATGAAAATTCTCAATAATAATTATGGTGTAAAACAGCAAATACTATTGTCTAGTTTCGTGTCACTCAAGTCTCTACGTTCAAGTATTTATGACGAGCATACTAAAAGATCGATTAGCCAATTTTGATACGGTTATTAAATTCCATGGTCACGTGAGAGAAGCTGCCTATCGGTATCGGGGTTCGTATTTCCTGTGAGCAGCCAGCTAAAGAAGTTACGGTGCCTTAATTCTTTACTCCATAGATTAATCGTAATGTTGTCTTGTGATATTGATTTTTTTGCTTAATTTTGTATTTATTTCGAATCACTTATTGTTCCTTTTCTGGACAAGTCTCGGTTTACAGATCTCAAGTTCCCAGCTCTCGATCTAGGTCTCAGTTTTCAATTTTGGTTTTAGATTTGGGCCTCAATCTCTGCTCTGAGTTTGATAGTGTTTGTGAATAAATCTGCAATCGTCGGAGCCGATCGTATCACTGCCCTCGAAGAACTCCCACAAAACGACAATAACAGGGAAATGGTCGTTCCCTAAAGCTTTTTCTGTCTCTTTTCATTTAATAAATGCAAATCTATTGACGACGTGTTTGAGTTGAGTAACGGACGTGCCTCACCGACTTCAGAAAACAAAATACACTGGTTTTTCTAGATGGCCCTGTACGGTGGTACAGAGGTCAAGACTTGCTTCTGCTCCGGTCTCTCTGAGGCTCTCGCTGCATCGTAAACTTAAGACTTAGATTTGAGGGCCAGCGTTTTGCTAAGGCCTCCTCCCGCCTCCGATGTCACCGCCCTCTCAGTTCTGGTAAGAGAAAGACGACGCAGTTATTAGGCACGCTGAGCTTCTTCACGAGGTATGTAGAGCATATAAGAAACAAGCTTATGTTCATAGGCCAATTGAACGAAAAACATGAGACATCGATTACTTTTAATGATGTGTACAGTAAGTCCCACCACTAAACCAGTACGATATCTTATACCAATGCTCATTTATTTTCTAGCAGAATGATTTCATATTATTACCCCAGAGTACAAAGACCTTCATGTTATTGTAAAATCAAATAACATTAATGGATTCCCTTATTTAGTATTTTCATTTTAAATTTTAGTCATGTTTTCCAACCCTGTATTTCCACCCTTGCAGTTATGAAGTGTTGCATTACGCTATAGGGTATTAGAATTTAACACCAATAATTGGAAAGGGCTCATTCACACGCTATTAAGTCATCAAGCTAAACAACCATTAAAATATCTAGTGCCTTTGTACGACCAAAACGATATTTTCAGAGACATTGGATTGTGACCTGGAAGCATCACCGTTATTCATTTGCATATTTTTTTCCTTTAATACATGGGTATTCTGCTCTAAATACTGTTTGAATGACAATTGTTCTAATAGCCAACCGGATTCAAAATTTTAGAATCTTCGATGAATTTACTATGGTACATGGTTAGGTATCCTCATTTGTACAATTATTACATATGGTATGGTGTTTAGCAAAATTCTTATAATGTCGGTTTGCTTCTTCATCTTGTTCCTGAGGAGAGATTCTTGTCCTAAGAAGCAAACACCAGATTGTACGAGTGTAATGATTGCTTCTCTAAGCCGGTAGTGAAGCTCTTCGTGATATAAAGTATATTAGATGGAGTTTAATGTACAACTCTCGGTAACTAAATTGGGAGAAATCTAAGGAGATAAAGTAAATTAAAGAGACCTATGAAAAAACTAGGAGGAACCTGACAAAGCTGCAACTTCCTATAGACTGAAGAATATTGATGGATTGAACGCGAGGTGGAATGATCCGACCTCAATCTCTGCAGTCCGATACCTGTTTAGATAACTGAATCAGTGAAATCTGTAGAGTCAGAAGTCGTTCGGTCGATTCAACGAAAATATTAGACATTATTTGATTTATAAATCTTCATTCGGCACATCCTCCGAGATAATGCAATATCGGACTGAATACTGACAATAACTTCCTATGTAACTATGAGTTTAGAGCAATGTAAGCTGAATCACTAAATCTGCGAGAAAGACTAATTTCAAAGATCTATGGGTATTTCTTTGATCATTTTGCACAACTCTACATATGAACACAGCAGCCCTTAAATGCGTACATTCAAGGATATTTCTATAACCGTATTTGCAAAGTATTATACGCGTACCACATATTAAAATAAACCAAGCATAGCAATACCTAGTTGGTACAACATAAAAGTTACTTTTCCTGTTTATCATTAGATGATTATCATTTATCTAGTTGTTTTTTAATTCAGATTTTCTCTGTCTATTTATTTTACAGAAAATACAAATCATCCAACTATAACTTCCTTGTATCACCAAGGTGTCAGGTCTGTAACTTGAGGTTTCATCATCTCTGTGTGAGGATGTTACAGTTAAGATGAGGGGCTGTTTAACCCGTGATATTCAGATCTCGCAGCCATAAAAATAAGTTCCAAGAGAAAGCGCACTAGAAAATAGCAGAAATGCTGGCTTTTTTTATAAGAGGTGGAGAAATGGTTTCTTTAGCTTCTCGTGTGTGCTGTTTGAAGGCGATGAAGCGGGCATAAAACACGGTTTTAAAATTATAAACAAAAGGAAGGGAATAACTGAGAAATAAAAAACATCAAGGAAGCATCCTGAAAATATAGTTTCACTGTTAGTTTTACGAACGTAGATATTATGGAGAAACTTGTGATGCATGTAAACTTTTAACCAACGAGTTTATGCAGTGCGTTTTTTTTGCTGAAATTTTGAAATTCCCCTACTTGGACATGAAAAATCTGAATGAGAAATGTGATTTATTATATCAACTGTCGGTAACTAAATTGGGAGAAATCTAAGGAGATAAAGTAAATTAAAGAGACCTATGAAAAAACTAGGAGGAACCTGACGAAGCTGCAAGTGTTGAGTGGAATAGAAAAGTTTGCCTCTGTATTATTTACGTCTAGTAAACAATAAGAATTACTAATCTTTTAATTATATAAATTGACGTATAAATTTTGTCTCCATGTGAGCATTTATCTTGACACAATATCAAAACAAGGGTTGCATTCATTTGATAAGCAATTATGACCGTTAAACTATGTACAGTACGACAGTTGTTGCACTTAATCATGCCCTCGAGTCTCTATATGCTTGTTGCAGCTAAAAAAAGTACTGGACGGCGGTAATTTTGTCTAATGTATATTGACTAAAACCGCTTCTTCTTGATCTTGATCAAGTGTGTGATTGCCTTTCTAAGATTGCTATTTACAAAAATAGCATATAAATTGAATAATTTTGAAATTTAGTACATGTTAACTACATAAATAGGCACCCCGGAAATGTTGTCGGCACCAACGCGTGATATTACCTATCTTATCTGGTGTTGTTTAAAGCATAATTATATCTGAAAATGACTCCAAGCCATTGAAGTCTTGATAGCACAGAAACATCAGAGTGCACTGTTCGTTTTTACTGAAATATAGCTAGAGGAGAGCTCTATCTGAGCCTCGGTTTCACTTGTGCATGACAGATGTGAAGATGTTTTGGAACAGTTTCTCTGTGACAAAGCATGCAGAGATTCGTGCAGTTGCTCTCTGGTCGAGCTAGAGTGTTTCCATGAAATTAGTGTATTCAATATTGACCCAATGAGGAAGTAAACAAATAAAATTGCTTCCAAAGAAGTGGTAGTACACATAGAGTTACGAAATCAATGGGTTTTTCAAATACCTTAAAATTAAAATGCTCTACATTTACAAATTCAGCCTTCGTTATTTTGCACAATAGTGAAAAAATTTAGGCATATCAGCAAATATAACGTTAAGTTTAAGTGTTGAAATAGTTGTATGATTATATGAAAAAATAAAGTAGCTGTAGAATAACAAGCTGCATGCTGTAGTCATACAGCATGGTTAAGGCTAGAGAGCTTCAAATTTGTTAGTTATCAAGTTCAAGTGAAAAACTACAGATAAATGAAGTAACCCTTTATTGAAATACAAATTCAATTATGAAAAACAATGATTAAAATTATTTACACACCAGGAAATCAAAAGTGTCGGTTGTGTTCAGTCACAATGTAGCGAAATGATCACTCACAACCGGAGTCAAAAAGTGAATAATTTACAAACTCTACAGCATCGACTCGCAAAGATGATGACATCTCATGGACGATGCAAAAGCATGATGCTGATAATGCTGAGCTTATTATTTTTCCTTTCAACAACCGCAACGAGGCTCGAAGGTGAACTGAAAGTTCGTTCGTGTTCTCAATCATGTGACATACTTCGTCTATTAGCTCTTAAATGAAAATTTGCAGTAGAGTTTCATGGAAAAAAATTCTGTTTCATATTCATTTGCAATTCTAAACTTTTGCACTGTTAGTTCTCAGAAATGAATCTTAAACACAAATTAGGAAAAGTTAACTGAGTAACTTGCAAATATTTAACGTGATTGAAATATTTTACACTAAAAGAGCAAGACCAAACCGCTCCATCATCTGGTTGTAATAGATAATTCGTTAAGCCTTCTCGAAAGAATCGAACTCTGTCTCATGGGTCTGTAGCAAGAATGGTATCACTCTATGACCCATTCATCTCTATATCTTTAAATTCCCTCCTTAATAGCACATGCATTACAATTTAAGTTAGGAGTAATCTCATTAATCTCACTAGAAATCGGCCTAATGATCATTACAGCATTTATAGTCTCATTTTTACACTTGTATTGATAATTTTTAGTGACAACATGGTGATGTATTTTATTGGTAATTAAATCAGTTCTAAGTGTTCCAAAAAAACTAAGGACGCCGATGTCGGCAACATTCAGCAGCGTTCTATCCGCGTTTCCGGTACGGACTGTATAAATATCGGCCCCGGTGGCAACAGCTTTAGTCGCCGTTAAAATTCGTGTGTGTTGTGCTTAAGTGCGGCCGTCATTCCTTTCTTCACCCACTGTTAGTAATACACTTAGACGCTACAAAGTCATCAGCACCAATTAACACATACTACTGTCT